>VYZW01015370.1:37038-77400 GCA_013401315.1 Balaeniceps rex
AAAAGAAAAGAAAAGAAAAGAAAAGAAAAGAAAAGAAAAGAAAAGAAAAAAGAAAAGAAAAGAAAAGAAAGAATATTTTCAGTTGGAAGGGACCTATAACGATCATCTGGTCCAACTGCCTGACCAATTCAGGGCTAACCAAAAATTAAAGCATGTTATTAAGGGCACTGTCCAAATGCCTCTTAAACACTGACAGGCTTGGGGCATCGACCACCTCTCTAGGAAGCCTGTTCCAGTGTTTGACCACCCTCTTGGTAAAGAAATGCATCCTCATGTCCAGTCTAAACCTCCCCTGGGGCAGCTTTGAACCATTCCCACATGTCCTACCACTGGATACCAGGGAGAAGAGATCAGCACCTCCTTCTCCACGTCTCCTCCTCAGGAAGCTGTAGAGAGCAATGAGGTCACCCCTCAGCCTCCTTTTCTTCAAACTAGACAAGCCCAAAGTCCTCAGCTGCTCCTCACAGGACATGCCTTCTGGCCCTTTCACCAGCTTTGTTGCCTCCTCTGGACACTCCCAAGGACCTTCACACCCTTCTTAAATTATGGGGCCCAGAACTGCACACAGTACTCAAGGTGAGGCTGCACCAACGCTGAATAGAGCGGAATAATCACCTCTTTTGACCAGCTGGTTATGCTGTGTTTGATGCACCCCAGGGTTCGGTTTGCCCTCTTGGCTGCCAGGGCACACTGCTGCCACCCAGCACCTCCAGATCCCTTTCTGCAGGGCTGCTCTCCGACCACTCCTCTCCCAGTTTATACTTGTGCCCGGCATTACTCCATCCTAGGTGCAGAATCCAGCATTTGGACTTGTTAAATTTCATCCCATTAATCATAGCCCAATGCTCCAATCTATCTAGATCCCTCTGCAAGGCCTCTTGTCCCTCAAGAGAGTCAACAGCACCTCCCAGTTTGGTATCATCAGCAAACTTGGTAATGGTGCATTCAAATCCTACATCCAGATCGCTGATAAATGTATTGAACAGGACTGGCCCTAGAATTGAACCCTGAGGAGCACCGCAGGTGACTGGTCACCAGCCAGATGTAGCCCCATAACAACTAACAATAACGCATCAATGTCTTCAAAATGCATCAACAATAAACGTGCTCTTGGAAGGATTTTCTCTTTAGTGTTGATGGTAATAATGGCGCAACTGCTGCTTGAACACTGTAAATCCTATAAAGACATCCTACCTGCCGTCTTGTCTGCTGATCGTGTATCCAAAAAGAGGATTGTTGACAAAGCTGATGTTCACTCCAACTAGAGGGGTCCCATCTGCCGTCATCACCTGGCCTCGAATTACACATGCGTGTCTGCAACAAGGAGAAAAATGATAAGAAAGAGTAAGTCTTTTGACAAATTCAGGTTTTTCCTCTACTTCCGTGGCTGGGAAACCTACGGATTAGAAAGCCCAGGCCCTTATGTCCTGGAAAGCTGGGGGCCATGCCGTGTGTTGTGATGGTGGGAAGCTGCTCTTGAAGACTTTCTCAGGAGTTGGGTGAGAACATTCAATACCTAAAATGAGGATTACCTTTATCCTACTCTTGAAAAGCAACTGCTGCAGCATATACTCCATTAACTATGGACTTCTGTAGGGTTTGCAACATCACATTGGAATTTGCTGTAACCAAGTTTCACAGTGTCTTGACTGCGACTGCCCTAATTAAGGGCAAAGCACATTTTAGAATCAAAGAGAACAGAAACCTACCGAGCACTGCATGGACATATTTATGGCACAAAACCCTCAGAAGCACCCTGACCAAGGCTTGACGGCTCATTTCTTCCACGCTTGGGAAAACCATGACAGACAATTCGCTAGGTTCAGGTAGCTTCCCTACAAACTGCTTGGGGAACTGAGCATGCTAACAGGATGGGCTTTTTCTTCCTGTCTTTTCTTTCCAAGTTTGGTAGATTGCACTATTTTATAGGCTACATCTATTCCAATTACTCTGTCCTCTGTAATGTGCTCTTTTATCTAAGGATTTCAAGGATCTTTACAAACATTGATTAATACTGCAAGATAGGTATTTTACAGAGAGAGGAAATAAAGCACAGAGTGATTTTCAGTTGTCCAAGGTCATTCAGAAAATCTGCAGTAAAGCCAAAGACAGATTTTCTAGTTCGTTATTCCAAAGTCTGTTTCCAGACCTCTAAGTCATTACTACGCCTCTACCTTAGGAGCTTCCTATAAAGACAAAGCATCACATGTCTGTGAGAGTGTCTGAACCCAATTTTTGGCTGAAGGTAACTATTTTTCCGAGCAGCAACAGCAAATTGTGGCGTCAGTGCGCTAACATGACCCGGTGAGTGATTTTCCTAACTGCTGTCCTGCTGGAGAGCAGAGATTGAAAGCCAATGTTTCTACAGGTGCAGGACCAGATCTCAGCTAGAGTAAATCATCCCAACTGCACTCGCTATCTGCCCACTTCAACTGAGAAACGTCGCTTTACTGGTTCACTGAGGCAAAGGATGATATCTGCAATGTTTTCTAAAGATGATTTCACAAACATGGATCATCAGGGAAAGATCAAGTTATTCTCTTACAGTCCACCTAAAAAACTGATATTGTATAATGCAAGGAGATAAAGTATAATTTCTATTTAATAAGGGCTGCACTATTTGCATATTCCACAGCACAGAAAACAGACCATTTGTCAGGGAGTCTTAAACAAAACTCCTCCTGATCTAAATGGAGAGCCCCGATATTAACAAAAATTCTCAAAGCGTTACCAGAATGTGTTGGCAATCTAAAATGTGACCGGATTCATATACAGTTTTGGAACAGGCCACAGGAAAATGAGATAACGGAAATGATTTTTCTGTCACTGAGTTTTCTCTGCCACATCATCACTGACTTGTTAGAAGTCATGTTGGAAAAGACAGTGCTGTGGAATACGCTTGGAAAAATCTCAATGCTTGGAATAACCCCACTGGAGTCAACAGGTCGCCAACTGGAGTGCAATTTTGCACAGAGTGAGTATGTCTAATCACATTTCTGAGCTAAGAGCAGAAGTGAGGCCTTCGCTTCCCAGATTTTTCCATGATCCCCTCCACCCTGCCCCATCTCCTTTTCCATCCTTCAGAGAGAGCTGAGGAAGGGTTTGAAACTGTCTTCTCGCAGCTTCTCATCAAATGGCTGCACATTTTGTGAAAGGCAAGGAATCACTACAGACTGTTGCTTGAAGACGAAGACCTGAGCATGAGGGACTCGGTATTCTGAATTACTGATAACATATTCAAGCCAACAGTGGGAGTACAAATGTTTTAAAACACTTGAGAGACAAGTTCATACATTTTTGTGAACCTAAAAAGAATACTTCCACCTGTTGTTTCTTCCTTCCAGGAGTTAAAAGCAACCAAAGGAAAAAATACAACATATTGCAGGTGTCTCTCCTGCTGTCCTACATAAAACACATGTCCAAGCAGTTGCAAACTTCTAAGAAATATTGCAAGCACATTGGCCTAGATCCTCAGCTCATGTTAATGGAGGGATGTGCTTTATATCAGCAAGCATCTGGTGCATTACATATCACTGACAACTATTTCTTCAATAACAAGCACCAGACAACATGGACAAACAAAGAGCTTCCTCTCGCCTTGGCAGCTGTAGCAAACACATCTGAACTCCCACCTTCCAGGGAGAGACTCGGTTCCCATTCTGGATGATGCTTCACAGCACTGCACTCCAACTCCGTTACCACATTTACGTGCTCGCTAACTTGGACAACGCTGGCATCTCTTAGAGAAGCAGCTTGTCAGCAAGCCCAGCTGCATCCACCATCCTCCCAAGGACTAGAACAATAGCTTTATTTACATGCTATAAGGAAAGATGTTCCCACAAAGGGGACATCTTTCCCAAACCACAGTGATAAAAAGAATCTGGAGCAACATGCACAAATATGAATTCAGTTAAAAACAGGAGGGATGGAAACTGGAGGAAAACCAAAGCCCAGACTTTGCCTGATTAGAGTCTCAAATCTTCTCCTTCCCTGGGCGACAAAATTTGCCCCACTTGGGAAAAATGGTTAATACAGTGCGTTGGAAGCAGCTGGCTTCTCTAGTGTCAACATGTCCTTTCTGGAGGCAAGATCGACTACCCACAAGACACTGAGCCCCCCCAGGAACCTGGTTAATGCTAATTTAGTCAGCCATTTCCTTCAGAAGACCTTGGTCTAAATGCAATTACACTACAAACAAGTTAAGTGGCACTGCTAAGACGTTCAGCTCCGCTAGAAGGTCTCCCAATATATTTACATAAAATTATCTCTCATGTTAATAGAAGAGATTTATTCCATTAGTCTAGGCCTGCCAGTTCAGAGTGTTTTCTGCAGTCGAACAAAATTGAATTTCTCATAGCTGGAGCCTCGTCTTCCCATTGAAATATTAACAGACTCCACCTATTGCCTCTGTTTTCTGGCTTTTTTTTTTTTTTTTTTGGTGTTTCTTTCATTACATTTACATTAGGCTGTACGGATTCTTGTTTTACAATGAACAGCAGTCTGCTTTTTTTCTTCTCCTTTAATTAGACTTTTCCTTTCTTTTTTTTTTTTTTTTATTTTTTTTTTTTTTTTTTTGGTTTTTCTTTCATTACATTTACATTAGGCTGTACGGATTTTTGTTTTACAATAAACAGCAGTCTGCTTTTTTTCTTCCCCTTTAATTAGACTTTTCCTTTCTTTTTTTTTTTTTTTTATTTTTTTTTTTTTTTTTTTGGTTTTTCTTTCATTACATTTACATTAGGCTGTACGGATTTTTGTTTTACAATAAACAGCAGTCTGCTTTTTTTCTTCCCCTTTAATTAGACTTTTCCTTTCTTTTTTTTTTTTTTTTATTTTTTTTTTTTTTTTTTTGGTTTTTCTTTCATTACATTTACATTAGGCTGTACGGATTTTTGTTTTACAATAAACAGCAGTCTGCTTTTTTTCTTCCCCTTTAATTAGACTTTTCCTTTCTTTTTTTTTTTTTTTTATTTTTTTTTTTTTTTTTTTGGTTTTTCTTTCATTACATTTACATTAGGCTGTACGGATTTTTGTTTTACAATAAACAGCAGTCTGCTTTTTTTCTTCCCCTTTAATTAGACTTTTCCTTTCTTTTTTTTTTTTTTTTATTTTTTTTTTTTTTTTTTTGGTTTTTCTTTCATTACATTTACATTAGGCTGTACGGATTTTTGTTTTACAATAAACAGCAGTCTGCTTTTTTTCTTCCCCTTTAATTAGACTTTTCCTTTTTTTTTTTTTTTTTTTTAATTTCTCCATAAAAGCTTCTCTGAAACACCAAATCATTGTCAAAATGCTATCTAGAATGCCAGATGGCGTATCAGACGATTTTACACCATCGCTTTGTGAAGTCATTCTTTATTCCCTAGAAAATTAAATTAAGTCTTCCTGGTAAGATCTGGGCCACAGTGGTAAAACAGACAGGGGTGCATTGATGCCTCTACTTTTGCATTGCTCAGATATAAAGAAAGTTTGACAGGCTGTCAACTAAATTCAAGTAGACAAAACCAGCTTTAGAACAGAAGACAGAAAAGTAAATTCCCAAAAAGCCATTTCACGTTACGGAAGCACATTAAAGATTTGTCTCTAATACTGACTCTGATCCAATGTCTCATAACTTAGACATTGGCCCTTCCAATACTTCTTATTCATAGATGTTTTCTGCTGACACTGTGCTTGGCATTGGGAAAGAGACAAAAATATTTCTTCTGCTAAACATTTTTCATTGGGAAAAGAAGATTCCATGCATCCTAAACCCTCTTTTGCTGCAAGAAAAGTATACTCTTTCCTTGGCTGAGGATAGGCGCCATGGGAAATCACACCCCAATGAATTTTTGCAGCTCCTCAAAATATTTCCACCGTACCTCATTGTGCCTTCTCCTTTAAAGGTTTCAGATGTATGGAGATGGTTATCATGACAGCTTAGCCATCCTCAGCCAAGTCATTCATAATAAATATTTTAATTTGCCACTATAAATATTTTCATCTCTTTGAACTTACTTACCACTTCCATATTTTATTGGCATATATATACACATATATATATATATGGGATTTATCCTTCTGCTCTGGATGAAATTTCAATAGAGCACCATAAAGCGAAAATCTAGAAAGTTATTACTCATTGAGAAGAGCATTATTAATGAAATCAGGTGATCTCAGTTCTATTTCTTCCTCTGCTACAGACTTTCTGTGTGACACTGGTCATGTCTGCTAGCCTGTATGTGTCTTTGTACTCCACCTGCAAAATAACAATCGAGGCACATCCCCACCTTACAGATACATTAGCAGGATAATTGTAGTAATCTGCTAATCTCTTGCATAGGGATTGTTACATTCTCATGGCACTTCCTCTGGGACATGCTCAGACACCTTCCTGAGAAGTGCCTATAAATACAGTCATTTGTTACAAACACAATCTCACGGCTTTAGCTGCTGTGACCTTTTTGCTTGATAATAACTCAGGATGCAGCAAAATGTCCCTTGTCCATTTTGGGTTGAATGCACCTGTCTCACGTTAAACAACCTCAGGGCAGGCTAGTGCTAGGAGAGACAGGAACATTGGTAGAATGCCAGGTAAAAGCTAAGGGCATCATGATCAAACACATGGACACAGAGAAAATGCCTGAGCCGGCAGATGAAGGACAAAAGAAGAGGAAACAGCAGAACATACAGACCTTCAAGTTCATTGCTTGTGGCACTATTTCCCTCAAAAGCTGCCTGTAAAAAAAGGCCTGCCCGCTTGCCTCTTAACTGTGCAGACAAAACTCCTGATAATCTTTCCTTGAACTGAATCAGTCCCTGTTTGGCTTCTTCAGCTCAGTTTAGCTGTAGGAAAAGCTTAAATTGGAAACCCACCTACTGATCTTAGCTGCCATCTGAATTAAGGAATTAAGGTTAGGAAAAAGAATGGAAAAGATCCTGCTGAAGGGTTCCCTGTTAAACAAGAAAGGCATGCTTATATGAAAAAAATGAAAATTAAAGAGTAGTCATCCAGAAAGACTCCCGCACCACCACACACAGCACAAAGTGAGTTTCTAAAAAGGGTTTGGCACATGTTGGGCAGCTGGGATACAAATCGTTAATTAGGCTCAGCGAGAAGCTCGCCGATAAGGGAAGCACCAGAATGCCAGTGTCAATCTGACAAAGGGACTAAATGCGCTGACATTAGGCCTAGTCCCAAACAGGGACTCGCTGAAGTGGCACTGACAGAGGTGGTTTGCAACAGATCCTGCCACTCAACTTCCTGAGCAGCTGATGGAGTGGGAGACCCAGGAGAAAAAGAGTGGATGACGAAGAGCAAAGTTTATAAGAGCTCTGACCAGGCTCAATAAAAGAAAGTCAATTCTAAGTTGTTTGCAGCAAGAAACAGTATCTGTTCTGTTTGTTTAACCCACTCAGTGAAGCTATTTATAAGGTCCCATCGCTGAAGGGTCAGGAGATGCTGATGATTCTTTACGCTGGTATGGTCCTTAGTTGTTAACCTCTTGCAAGAAGCCTTCTACAGTCTTTTAGATATTCTACAAAACACACAGTAAAGCCAATGGAATGACGTGTTTCAATGAAAACCCATTACTTAAACTATCTTAAGAAGGACAGGGGAAAAAGCCTGCGGGGAGACCTTATTGCGGCCTTTCAGTGCTTCAAGGGGGCCTATAGGAAAGATGGGGACAGGCTTTTTAGCAAGGCCTGTGGTGACAGGACAAGGGGTGATGGGTTTAAACTAAAGGAGGGGAGATTTAGGCTGGATAGAAGGAAGAAATTTTTTACAATGAGGGTGGTGAAGCACTGGCACAAGTTGCCCAGAGAGGCAGTGGAGGCCCCATCCCTGGAAACATTGCAGGTCAGGTTGGACGGGGCTCTGAGCAACCTGATCTGGTTAAAGATGTCCCTGCTCACTGCAGGGGGGTTGGACTGGATGGCCTCTAAAGGTCCCTTCCAATCCAAAGCATTCTGTGATTCTATGATTCTATGAAAAGCAACAGTGAAGTTGGTACTTGAAGTACAGAGGAAAGCGCTTATTAATCAAGATTTACAATAATACCTCTAGATGCAGATTCTTGTTCTTGTAGACTCTTTAGAGTCTAACCTCACAGTATCAAAACAGTGGGTCTTCTTCACTTGATACTTTTAGTATTCCTGGGCAGGATTGGTTTTGTGACCAGCTGTTGTCCAGCTCCACAAGCTCTGCATGCACCTGCCTGCATTCTGCTTCGTGGAGACTTACAAACTGATAGTTCTCAAAAACCTCCTTTGGCATCATCTTTGTTAGCAACGTTAGTGACTGCTAGTTGCAGCTCCTCCAAAAGGAAAGGAAGGCATCTTTATGCACGACAGTTTAGTAATAAAATGTAGCATCATTTGAGGACTACTACCTACCACTTCTAGAAAACCCACGATGGAATGATAATTGCTCTCAAACCAATTCCCTGCTGGCTCCATTCCTGAAAGACTCAGGCCCTTATTGCTTTGAAAACTTCTCCCAAGATTTGAACCTTATTCACCTACTCGATGCGTGTCTTTTTTCTCTTTATGAAAGCACAATCTTCCTCTCTGCCAAGCAATCTGGCCACTGTTGGAAAGAGATGCCACTTCTGCCATCCAAAACATCTTGGGTCTCTATGCCTCATTGACTCACTCTTTTTGCATCCCAAGATTTCTTAGTTGAGCTATAATGGGACGGTGGGAGGATAAGGGATACAGGAAGGCTGCTCAGCAAATAGGAAATAAAGAGGAAATTATAAAACTCTGAAATTATAAAACTGTCTCCAGTTATACTATTCAAGTGAAAGCATTTTAGAACAGAGCTTTATAGGAAATGCAATGCATGATAAAGCTGGGCTGTGCCTTACTGCAAAGTTTCAGTGAAGAATCCTTTTATTCACAATGTGGTTGACTAAGTAATGCTTTAAAAGTTGATGATTCTCTTGTTTACTCCAGTACAACCAAAGAAACACTCTCTTGCTTTTTATGAGATCTCAAAGAAACAGAATCACACTCCTATTTTTTTAGGTCTGTAAAATCCAAATTAGGCGTTCAGTAGCTCGTAAGGTGCAAGATAATTTTTCCGCCTAATACTGAATTACACTAATTTCATAATTTTTCAGAAGTGATCCTATAACCATTATTTCTACGAGAGGTGAAGACTTTATGGTGCAATAACTTTCAGAGATGAATAATGTATTCATGTCAAGTCTTCACAAAAAATGTCTGCAGAGCTGACCAGTTCCGTATTATTATAGTATTTTATGTCTGGTATTTATTTTGCAAGCTGTGGCCACATATTCAGCTCTGCAGAAGACCCAAAATAAAAACATGAATTTGAGGCACCATGAAAGCAAAATTGAGCAGAACAGAAGGAAAAATACATTATTTCCAGGTTAATTATAAAATGAGCTCTCTTCGTGATGATCATAGGGAAAGTTCTTTAACTACATGTAAGCTGTCCGATAGATTTGTAATGATCCAAAGGAATTAGGGAAAAAAAAAGGTTCAATAAAATATATAAGATTTTATGACTGGGATTTTAAAACTGCTTTTTTATGTAGGAGTTTTTAACCAATTTAGCAAGTACACGTCACACTCAAAGGACAGGCTTTTCCTGATACGTTAAAATGGTTGAAAACTGTACTTGGACTCAGCTGTTAGCATCCAACAGCTAGAGGCGACTGCCCCAAAGCTGATCCAGCAAGGCAGAACTTTACCCCATCAGTGCAAAGCCAACAGGATCAGCTCACACCAGTTTCCCCCACAGTTTTAAGTGGGAAAGGAGATTTTACACTAAGCTGGCCAAGGGGTGCACAAGCTCTCCAGTCTGGTCTGGGGTCAGCAAACCTCTGCAGGGCAGGGCAGCAAAGAGCCTGGGGCAGAAAGCTCCAGCTTTTTGCAGAATGAGCATGCCGGGGTCCCACATGAGAATCATTACAACAGTGAGCCAGTATTTAATTGGAAGAAGCCTTATGCAGTAATGAAATAATCAAATCTCTCCATTGAAGAGGATGTGCAGTTTCTAGTGATGTTATTATATTGAACGGAGCTACTGACTCAGCTCATCGTTATCACACCAGACGTGTCTACCAATGAGTAACGTAAAGCAATGGGCATGTGGGCGGCTCTTCTTTCAGAGGAACGTACCTTGAATATTGAATAAATATTAATCAAATATCTACGTGCCAGATCCAAGAGAATACATCAGCATCTATACTGTAGTTTAGACTCCTAAAGCCAAATGTGCACATCAGCACCTGTGTAATCCGGGACGTACTTAACTCCTTAAGAGTTTTGTTTTTCTTCTTGGGAGTTTTGAAGGCTCAAGTCTTGCTTTCTGCACGCTCCAAGAGCTCCTAGGTACACAGGTATCACCTGAGACCTTTTAATCCTGGGTACAGGATGGTGCAGCATTTATATCAGCTGCCTTTCCTGATCCTGGAAGAATTCCCAAATCACACTAGGAAGATCCTACTCAAGAGTTTGTGCTTGGTAATAAATATCCAATATTTTTTAATATTAAAAACCGCACCCCAGTTTCTCTAGTGACTGTACACAGGACTTCCTTCTACTGCCACTTGTGAAAGAGGAATATAATTACATTATGATTAGACTATCTATGTTATGGAAATAGATATAAGAATGGATAGGAACTTTGCTTTCATAGAGTCCCGTGGGTACAAATTCCACAAAGTGGAAGCAAGCTGCGCATATTGCGTTGGTTTATTATATGGAAATAATGCCATGTTCAACTCAAAATCGCTTCACACTGAAATAATGCCATGCTATATAATTTAAAATCAAAAGAAAAAGGCAAACATTGAAAAGACATTTTTATAGATAGAGATATATGTCCTGTACACTGAAAAAGTAAGTTTTAAAAGTATGCTTTCCTGTGCTTAAAAGGAATAATTACCAAAATAAAAACCACTAAGTCTTTGAAAATTCCTCATTATTCTCCTATATTTCAAAAAGTTATGATTTGTAGCTAATAAGTAGTTCATTTAAGCAGAAAGCAACAAAAGCAGAACGATGCCTTTGGAAGACAGCGACGCTGGGAAGGAAAGGGTTTGAAGAGGTGCTGTGTTAGCTGGGTTTAAAATACGGAAAAATATGACTCTGTTCTCATCAATGTAGGTACCGTGCTGTGCCACGAGTGCTCACTCTCAGGAACGCTGGATGGTGTCTAATATCTATGACTGTCTTAGATGCAGCGTTTATCTTTCAAAGCTGTCCTAACCCGCGGAGCTGCTGCGCTCCATGAGCTCCTGCATCGCCTCCGGGGCGCCTGCAGTTCGGTGGGTGCATCCGACCCACGGCATTTCGCTGCCAGCCCAACGGAGCCACATCCTGCTGGAGCCGGGCCAGAGCCATGGGCTGGACCAGCCACCTCGGGAGAAATCATCAGCAGAAAGCCACACCTGATGAGTTTGGGTTTTTTGACTTCTAACTTTGTTTTTGGCTAGAAAAGAAGTGTTTCTTACTTCGCTGTATCAAAATCACACTTTTCTTGAGGGAAAAGTCCATAAAAGACAGAGTTATTTGGTTTCCCTGTGAAAGAAGCTCAGGAAGATCTGCTGGGGTGAACCTGCAGCCCTCCAGATGTGGGACAAAATGCGTGAAAGGGAAAGAGAAGGTGCTTTGAACATCTTCCTTCAAGGATACGAAGACATCATCATAATATTCTTCAAAATCACTCAGAACTGAACCAGAGGGACTACTGAAATGTTTTGAAAGCCATTTTGATCCTCCCCTGTTCCCTCGGTTGTTCTTTGGCCATGATCAATACTCACAATTTTGGTTTTGATAGGGTTGGGGATCGATGCAGTTTAACTGTGACAATAAAACCCATCCATTTATTTATTCATAGTAAAATAGTGCACACATGCATTTACAGCATACCTGTCTATCCTGGCGTCTAACAGTGCTTGTGTAACCCTCCCCAGCTGGATCAGTAAGGTGCGTTGTACAGACTGGCACACAGCGGGGACATGGGCAGGTGGAGTGACACGTTTACAGACACCTTGTCATTCAGTAGTGGAAAAAGAAATGTGCAAATTTAATTCTGATCAGAATTTTAAACCATGAAAATTTACTACTTTTTGTACTTAGACTGCTGGCCTGAGGGCAGCAAGGGACGACTCTTGCAGCTGATACCAGATCCTGCTCTCTGATGTGTCTTTATAACTCAGTTGGTTATTTCTGGCTGCCCATGTGTCCTGGTTTTGGCTGGGTTAGAGTTAATTTTCTTCCTAGTAGCTGGCATAGTGCTGTGGTTTGGATTTAGTAGGAGAAGAATGCTGATAACACACTGATGTTTTAGTTGTTGCTAAGTAGTGCTTACCCCAGTCAAGGACTTTTTTTTTTCAGCTTCCCATGCTCTGCCAGGTGCACAAGAAGCTGGGAGGGGGCACAGCCAGGACAGCTGACCCAAACTGGCCAAAGGGCTATTCCATACCGTATGATGTCATGCTCAGTATAGAAACTGGGGGGAGTTGGCCGGGGGGCAGCGATCGCTGCTCGGGGACTGGCTGGGCATCGGTCAGCGGGTGGTGAGCGGTTGCACCACTTGTTTTTCCTGGGTTTTGTTTCTCTCTCTTGTTCTCCTCCTCATTGCAATTTTTATTACTATTATTATTATTATTTTATTTCAATTATTAAACTGTTCTTATCTCAACCCGTGATTTTTCTTATTCTTGCCCTTCCGATTCTCTCCCCCATCCCACCGGAGAGAGGGGGAGGTGAGCGAGCGGCTGTGTGGTGCTCGGTTGCCGACTGGGGCTAAACCACTACACCATGTCATTGGGATGGGTTAATACTGCTGGCAGCAAGTAGATATATACAACCTGTCCCCGTAAAAAAGGGGTATAAAACACACCTACTTAAAAATCACCTGATTTATTTTCAATATTCTTTATAAAAAATGCCAATTCTGTACACAGTTTTCTGAGGTACTTTAATCCTATGCCAACATTTAACATAAAAGACTCCGTGGATCAGGACTTTAGCCTGTTCTTGCAATTTTCTGACACTGTCCCTCAAGAGAGAACAAATATATCAGGTGTCCTACTTGAAAGTCAACAACTTGACACCACTGCATCTTGTGCTGCTCCTTATGGTGATGGACAACTAAGAATGGCTTAAAAATACAAAGCAAACAGCAAGAGTAAGTGGTTTCAAAATCAATACAAGAACGATCAAGTAGCAGAAGAGTACTTGTTATCTGTTCATCAAACCGATCTGAAAAGACATTCTGTGCATTCAGAATTTAATTTAGCTACTTGCTTTATCATCATAAACACTCATTTCAATATGGGCAATGATTATTTTTTCTTCCCAAACATGAATAATATATAATTGCTGGTATTTCGGAGGAGACAAGGTCTTTACCTTTATCCATCAGGGTAATTTATCATTGTCTTTCTTTTTCTTCTGCAGTGGTGAGAGAGCTTGTCAGCTCAGCTTGTTCTTAAAAAGCTGGAGTGTAATTCAATAATAAATTCACTCAAAGGCTAGCTGTCACGAAGCATTCATTTATTTGTATCCATTAGGTGATCTGCACTGCTGTTCTCTCTAAAGGGTAGCTAAGCTGCGTTTCTGAAGCCCAAGAAATACATTGCGTAGATGTTCAGTCATCTCCTTCACACTGCTGCCACTTCTCCATAGGCCATACAGGAATGCAAATGTGCTGTGGTTCCCCCAGGGGCGGCAATCAGCCAGCTATGACCTGGTAAAGCCCTGAGGAGAACGCTGTGGTTCCTCACCTGAATGATGAGTGTGCCTGTGCCACAGGTGTCTCTGCAGGACGTCAGACACGCAGGACACGGAGGTCCACGTTACCTCTGTGTTGCCTGCTTATGGGACTGCTCACAGCAAGAGGCATGGATCCAACTCCAGTCCTACCCCAGGCGGATCATGGCACTGGGACAAAAAGACGTAGGACTTTGCCATGCAATCCCATGCCCAGCAATCTACAGTCCTGATCTACAGCAAGAAAGAGACAACTTCATGAATCACAGCGGCAGCAACGGAAGGAAGAGGGTTGTCCTAAGGCAGGACGCTGGAGCCTTCCATCACAACAAAAAGATTTCCTGCCCTCCCTCCTGTTGGACAAGCTATTGAGCCAAGAGCTGGAAGGAGAGATGAAGATGGTTCATCTTGCCCCCAGCTGCTGCTGTGATCTTCATGGAGACACTGAGCAGTTCCATGGATAACAGGGATATTATCAACTGTCTGTTGTAAAAGCAACTGGAGGAGATTAAGCAGCGAGAATGCTACTGAAGAAAGGGCATATCTGCATGTACAAATACAGTCTCATTTGCCCAGACTAATTGGGTCCCAGATGGTCCCAGCCCGTGCTCCTCCATGGAGCAGTCACTATCTCACCACTGCTGAAGCACTGCCATTTCCAGGGTGACGAGAGACAGCTGTTTAAAGGTTCAGCTTTCTAGGTGGGGAAAACACACAACTGAAACTACAAAGAGAAGCCAAGTAAGCAGAAAATGTTTGCAGTGGCTGAGTTTATCCAGATCTATAGGATCTTTAAGAACTAACAGGAACACACGATGTCTTTTAAGATGCCAAAAGAGTAATGGCATTTTTAGCAACCCAACAGACCGATAAGCCTGGACTGTGTGCGTGGTGCTGTCTCAGGGGAAAATATACCTTCTGTTGAGGTCCTTCACTGTTACTTGCAACCGCTCCTGTGATGAGTCAAGATATTTAACTTGAGAGATGCAATACAATCACAGCTTGAGGTGACATATCTGTAGACCACATTTTGTGATACACACCCTATGCTGATATTTTAAGAATGGCAACCTCATAAATCATCGCTACCTCTGTATAATTAATAATAACCTCTTGTGTTAACTTAAATGGAACAAGGAGCCCCATTTATTAGTTAATGAAAAGCAATCATTAAAACCCTTCCTATTGATTTGAATCTTTGCATGCCCTCAGTCTAGTAATCTATACGCCAGATAAACATTTCTGCTAGCAGGTGCTCCTTTTGAATCCCGAACCTTTCTTTAGCAGGACGTCTACAGATGGTTAGCAATTCCTTCCTACGTAGAGATCTACCATCAGATCTGTGAAATGCACGTAACTCCTGTAAGAGTTTATGTGGCCCTAAATGACACAATCTTTCTGGTCCTCTGCTGGCACTCCCAGAAACAAGTTCATTGTACAAACTCCCATTATTTTCCCCCACCTCTGTGCACAGCTGAATGCAAGCAGCCTTTTAAAGGCTGAGAAGTTGCAATTTTTTTTTTTATCACACATGTATGAAGACTCCTATAGTTCTTTAGCTGTATGGAAAAGTTCATTAAACACGAACATGTGTCTACCAAAACTCTCTACCTATCAGAACAGATACATGTGGACCTGATACCATAGTCCTCTGTGGAAAGGCTTCTGACTGCGAGCTCATCTGAGAAATTGCAACACTAAATATATCAGAAAAATGAAATTGTGGGCATAATCTATTTTATATTCCAAGGCCTGATTTTACAGCAACAAATCACAACTGACAGCAGAGAATTCACTGTGCTAACATTTAGTCCAGAGCCTGGACTGTTCAGTATCCAGAACCT
This sequence comes from Balaeniceps rex, assembly GCA_013401315.1. Taxonomy (NCBI): domain Eukaryota; kingdom Metazoa; phylum Chordata; class Aves; order Pelecaniformes; family Balaenicipitidae; genus Balaeniceps; species Balaeniceps rex. The sequence goes on from VYZW01015370.1 coordinate 52,617, forward strand.
GCAATCTTCAGAATGCTGACAAAGTACAACAGTTTGCGACATAATGAGTGTTTGGCCTTAATCTGAATCAGTCTTCAGTTATCTTGGACTCTGAAGGGCTTGGCAGCAAGACAAATCAGGGAAACTGTCACATCAGGCCAACTCCCTGACACTGGTGTGCTTCGAAGTGGTTCATGTCTGAGGTCAGCCTGTAGACCACCGGAGATGGCGATACATGGGAGGTGGTACCCAAGGGATGCTGGCAATGTGCCTTCATGGAAGAGCATAAGGTCAGGCCCAGAAGGGCCTGAGAGGCCTGCTGAGCTGCAAGTGCTGAAATAAATACCGGCACAAACATGAGGGTTGTATATTTTCAGTGCCAACCTATTCATTGCTGTGTGTGGGAAAGCTGAAAGTAAGCAGTTAATGACTGTGTGGAATTCAACAAAGTCCAAACCTAAGTGTTGAGAATCACCTCCTGGCTCAGGGTCACCACTTCTGAAAGGCAACATTCAGGGCAGATACCGAATGATCTAAGAATCTGACACCCCAGGGTATGTATTATGGTGTCCTGCTATAAGCACATGATTTTAAAGGAATGACCTCCCCTGACAGCCAGGCACGTACTTAAACTAATGGCTGAGATGCAGTCACAGAAGTGAACTGCCTAAGATTTCTTTGCCAGCTCCTGTTTCTCGATGATGATTGCAGTGATAAAGAATGTCTCAGTATTAAAACCAATCTATATTCAAGTTGATTGTTTATATTGGAAATCATTCTAACAGCGTTTCCTAGACTGTAAGATTTTCTTCAGTTATAGAATCATCGCATCATAGAATGGTTTGGGTTGGAAGGGACCTTAAAGATCCAACCCCCTGCCATGGTCAGAGACACCTTCCACTTGACCAGGTTGCTCAAAGCCCCATCCAACCTGGCCTTGAACACTTCCAGGGATGGGGCATCCACAATTTCTCTGGGCAACCTGTTCCGGTGCCTCACCACCCTCACAGTGAAGAATTTCTTCCTTATAGCTAATCTAAATTTACCCTCTTTCAGTTTAAAGCCATTACCCCTTGTCCTATCACTACATGCCCTTGTAAAAAGTCCCTCTCCGGCTTCCTTGTAGGCCCCCTTCAGGTACTGGAAGGCTGCTGTAAGGTCTCCACGGAGCCTTCTTTTCTCCAGGCTGAACAGCCCAACTCTCTCAGCCTGTCTTCATAGGAGAGGTGCTCTAGCCCTCTGAGCATCTTCGCGGCCCTCCTCTGGACTAGCCCTAACAGACCCATGTCCTCATGTTGGGGGCCCCAGAGCTGAACGCAGCTCTTTTGAGGTCTCTAACGGTCACACTATAGATTGTAAATACCATTCTAGTTTCCTTCTCTTTCGGCTCTGTCAATGGAAGAAGGTCTGCCATTGCTGTTTACGAGATACTTCTGGAAAATATCAGTCACTTGAACTAGAAGAGCCCTGCTGAATGGATGGCTTTCACTCCTTGAAATAAGAGAAGGCAGGGAAGATGCAACCGCTCATATGTGTTGGGAGAGAAACATCTTTTCTCACTGGCTGGCAGGACATTGCAGATGAGGAGACAGTCAGCAGAATTACATCAGCCACAAAATTCTTCAGATATCTACTTCCCTTAGACAATTTCTGTTTTCTGCATCTTGCTGCCATTCCATGTCTTAAAATGGCCAAGCGACTTACGCTTTACCTCTTACTGAATCTAAACCAAAATTCACTTACCCTCCTTCAAAAGGATTGTCTCCTGGGATGACGTGAGTGCTGTCCTTGCCGATCAGGAACTTGATCCGATCATAGAACGAATGCAAGCTCTGCTGGGAGATGGGGGCTTGCGTCTCCTGGATGATATCCAGGGGGTCCGGGGAGCCCAGGCACAGCGCATTGACGTGGCAGAGTGGCTGCAAGCAGCAGTCTGGGTCCATGCAATCCACCAGGCCATCTGCAGAAGGGTAAGGAAGATTTCAGAGCAATGGTAAGATGGATTGTTGTAGACTTCAGGGTGCAAGAACTCTTTCCAATGCACACATCAGAGAAATGTGAATTTACACCTACATAGAGTAAGGCATGTTCCCTTATAGCCCCAATAAAGAACCTCAAATATGCATTAATATGTAACATTAATATGCATTAATATGTAATATATAAAAACACACATATACACAAGATTAGACCCTAAAAAAAGCATCTTTGAGGTTAATTCTGGGATATGCCATTTCACACTTCAGTCACTCAGATAACTCCAAAGCCCCAAAAAGTGTGTTTTTTTCCTGTCAATATACAAATGACTTTTGTACACTGGGCCTGTTCCCTGTGCAAATCATAGGCACACTGCATCATACCAAAGCTATCAGGATTGCTTTCAGCAGGACTAAATAGTGAATAAAGCCATGGTAGATACCATGGCTACAGAGAGATCTATGCATGCAACCCACTAAAGATTCTGGCTAGATAAATGAGAAAGTAAGGGAGATTTTGCTGGGAAGGTTCAGTCTCTTTTGGCCTTTGTCACATTTATTTCATGCAGACACAGAGTAACAGATGACCTCAAACTCTCAGGATATAAATCTTGTACTTTCAGCACCACTAAATTAATAATAACAACAACAATAGCAGTGGACACACATGAGAAAAGCTCGCCAAGCGCACTCTAGTAAAATGAGGGTTTGCATATCTGTCAAGTCATCAAACGCACAGACAGTACTATTTCCCCTCCCACCATCATAGCAGCGTTCCCCAGTTCATTTTGAGATGCCACTGTTCATTGAAAACAGCTTAGTAAAAAGCGGTGACAGGAAAGGAAATACAAAAAAGCTCAGAAGAGGTTTGATGAAGCATCGCATTTAGAAATAAAAGTTGTTAGCATGTAGTAGAGATAGATCTTTAAATCAGATCAGGCAACTGGATGTTTTTGTTCTGGGGTAATGGGATATGGAGCCCTTCACTTCCAACTCATCAGTTCAAGCAAGACAGTTTGATAGTGAAGGAAAATTGTTACCATGTGATGGCTGTTCAAAGACCTACGTGAAATGAGTGGTTGGTCTCAGTGTAGTTGCTGGGAGCTCTATATATTAGAGAAACCACCTTTACAGCTAGCATCCTTCTAACGATTTCAGCATAGAGGCAAGAAATGAATGTGCTTGGAGAGCAACACTGTCCTGAGAGGTAGGTCTCTCCTGAAGTGGGATGAGATTTGGAGTTGTCAGGATAATGTATTTTTTATTTCAAAGAAACAGTAAATTAAAACAAGACAGTTTGTCATTATTACAGATTGTGAGCCTCAGTTTCATCCTGGTATGACTTAGAAGTCCTTTCACTAATGTTATTGGCATTACTTTGAATTTACTGTAATATAAATAGGATGAGAACCTGCTCTGTTATTATTGCTCTAGTACTTACGATGGCTTATACGTCATGGACTCGGATTCTGTTGAGTTATACCTGTTCTATTCTTGGAAGATTTTAGTGCCATAAAACATCACTGGCAACATCATTTCATGTGGTTACCCATACGCAGAAAGCTAAACAAAAAGCCTGTTCAGCATTCCCAGAGCTTCCAGTCTACGCGTGGGTCAAAGTGCAATGAATATCTGCTCCATGTGGACATGGACATGTACACGCACGCACTGAGTCATTTTCACAAGTGCTCTGCACCTGCCATTAATGATAATGGGAGCAGTGTTAGATTAGCAAAAGTGCTTTTGAAGATCCCATCCATTATCCTTACCTCTGTCTGTTCTGATATCTCTACATCTTTATAACTCCTTGCAAAATTGCCACAAAAATTTATCAGCTCGGGCACAAAACCTACCCATCTGCCTTTTCTCTTGATGACTAGTGATAATGAAAAAGAACTAATTACATTTTATTTGCCCATTAAAAAAAATGACTTGCTGCAGACGATTAGGCCAGTAGGATTCTGGAAGGTCAAATCTCAGATGGAGTTTGAAAGACCGTTCACAGAATAAAGACCAGCATAGGTGTAATATGCTTATCCATAGCTACCTGAGACAAAAAAAAGAGACAGAAAAGAAACAACAAACCAGCCTTGTTACTATATCGACTACAGTTTCAAGCAAGATAAAATGTTGTCATTTTCTCCCACACATTAATAACGTTTTCTAAGGCTTCAGACACTCTGCTGAGAGGACCGCAAACCAGCTGTACCATACCTCTTCATTACCCTGTCTTTATTCCAGGCATCATAAAATGTGTTTGGGACCTAAAGCTGCAAGACAGCAAGGAAATGTTGTTTTTGCAGGAAACAGTAGATAAATGTTTGAAGAACAGATGCACAGGACAATGTTTTGTACAGGTGGGAGTGCTGAGGCCTCATCTGCAGCTAAGCCTTTCAACTAATGTGTTTCAGGCCTGTATGGAATAAGTTGGGGGTAATTACACCGGAGAGGTTTGTCACTGACATCTTAAAGTCATTAAGGTCCTCAAGAGCTAAAATGGGGCTTAGCTACTCAACTCCCTCCAATATCAGTCTCAGGGCAAAGCATTTCTTTCACTTAGAAAATGTGAAGGACGTTTTTGTCTGAGCCATGGTCAACAGCAAGAGTTAAGCTACAAACCAGATCATAAATAGCGATGTCTCTGTCTGAATATTGTTTTCTTGTGGGGTTTTTTATGGTATGGTCCACAAGTGATCCAAGTGGTGCCTTACAGTGAATTGTAAGGAGATATAATGAAGTACACAGCTATGACTTCTCATGCCCTGAGATCTCTCACCGGATCCATCAGAAGAGTGAGGATAAAGCGACATTTGCAAGAAGCTCCCTACCCGTGAAGAGCAAGGCATTCAGGGATCTGCATGCATTAGTAGAAAATAAAATCAGAGCAAAATAAAACTCATGCTTTAATGGTCCAAATAGACAAAAACAAATGTGGGAAGCCAGCACCAGCAGCAAAGGAAAATAGTGCAAGGTATGATCTCACAAAACAATATGAAGTAATAATACAAACCACCTTTGAAATTTATAAAGCATGAAGTGAATTTTCCTTAGAACTCACTGCAAAATTTTCAAAGAGAAGTAACAGACGGAGGTGAACGTGGGACCTTGTGACTTCTGCACCCCTGGTTTTGCAGCAGCAAAGCCACAGAGACCCGTGATCCGTGTGTGGATTCCTAACCCCGGTAGCTCCCAGAGCACAGAAAGTTGTCAGCTATGGCCATGTTTATACAGCTCTTGGGTTTTAGAAAGTGGCAGCTCCCTTATTCTACATATAGCCACAATATGACCATGGCACTTCAGACCAGAGAATAAATGTGTTGCTGACTTATCTCCGTGCAAGGTTGGAAGTCCTGCATAGAGGGATTACAGTAATTCATATGCTTTAAGGTCAAAGAGGCTACTATGATCAGCTTGTCTTATATACACAAGCTGTTCATTTTTTTTCCCCCAGAACTGGATTAAAGCCTGTCTTTTAGAAAGATATCTCATATATCAAAGACAGTTGATTACAGTGAGTCCACCACTTCCTCCGGTAAGCTATTCAAATGCTTAATTACTGCTAGGAAACTGCATCTTATTTCAAGGTTGAATTTGTCTAACAACTCCAATATCCTGCCACTGGAACTTGTTTTGCCTTTGTCTGCAAGGTTACCAATATTTCCTTCTGCCCTCCATGCTCTGATGTCTTTTCCATGTGCGAGTCCCTCCACACAGAGCAACAATCCATTCCAAACCTTTTCTCTGAACAGCTGAGGAAGATTAAACCTCCCATCATAAGGTTTGTTTTCCAGCTGCTGGATTTTTTTGTGTGTGTGGCATCCTTTGATCTCTTTCCAGTAATTTCACATCTTTTGTTATGTGCGGGCACCAACACTGGACACAGAACTGTGGCAGCGCTATTGGGTACAGAAGAGATACCACTTCCCAACTTTTGGGTTTTTATACTTCTAAGGTTCACAGTAGCCTTTTAGCAATAGCCTTGCACTGAGAACTCACGTTGAGACAATTATCTCCAGTGACCTCTAAATCCTGTTCTGAGTCATTGCTTTTCAAGAGTCTCCCAGCCTGTAAGTATAACATGCTTGCTTTGTTCCCAGGGGTATTATCTTGCATTTTGCTGCATTAAGACACATTTTGTTTGATTGTGACCTTGTAGCGATATGAGTCAGATCACTCTGTATCAAAATGATCTGGGTACGCTATTTACCACCATATCAAGCTTTAGGTGACCTGAAGATTTTACCAGGAGGGATTTAAAGTACATTCTAAGACAATGATGAAAATGCTGAATAGGGTTGGATCCAACAACCAATCCCAAGGGACCCCTGTAAGAAAAAGCTTCAATCATGGATGCCTTTCAATTAACAAATTAATTCAGAGATCTGTCACTGAGTCAGATTTTAAGACATCTCTTGTGTTCCTCAGTATTCCTTATGTAATACAAGCTTTTACATCTTTGAGATATTTTATGCATCCTGTATAGACACAGGAGCCCTTAACAAGTAGGCTGGCAGTCCTGCCAAAAATAAAACTCTTTTGCCAGACCTCCTTTGCTTAAATCCATGAAATAAATACCTTTTGCGATCTCAGAGTTACCATGGGGCGAATCAAATCACTGCCTCCGAGAAAAGGGAGCTATTGGCAAGACATTGCCACATCTGGTAAATAATGTGATCAATGGGTTGCATCTTTAACTAAAAATCATGTAATCATAGAATAAGTAAGACTGGATGGGACCTCTGGAGGTCATCTTGTGAGCCCTGTCTCATTCCCTTCAGAGAGCGACAGATATGAAGAAGAATTGTCAGGACTCAGCAAAAAACCTTCCTTTTCTGCCGTTTATGATAAAGCAGCTCCAACATATTCAGCTAACATTATTTTTTAAGGGACCAAGTCCACTTTGATCAGATAATCCGCCCTCTGTATATCACCAGACAGTGAGTTTTACTTTGGGATTACTGCATCTAGCTCATTTCTTGTAGGTGGAGTTGGAATAAAAGAAATCTCATTTTATCTCATTTTAGAGATTGCAAATCCACCAATCCCATCAGTGAGCTCTTCCAAACACTGCCTTAGACTGTAACCTCTTTGGGAGCAGAGACTGTGTTTTTATTTTCTGTTCACAAAACATCTAAAGCACAACCCAACGAAATAACCACAATCCTCATTGAAGATTTGTATCTGCAACGTATTTTCAGCCTGCTCTCCATGCAAGCATTGCTTCATGGAAGGGACTAAACTCTAAAGCTATCTGTGCCTTCTTGGAGCAGGACCTTGGCCTAACAAGCATGGCACTTGCTCAGTACCAGCTGGGAAACACTTGGAATTAACTGACTTTAAACACTCTCACCGTAGCAACTGGGACAGCAACATTAGATAATGACAACAGATCCGAATGCTGACCTTACTCAGGAGTTTCACAAGATACTCAGTATCATAACTGCCTTCCACAGTCACCTGGATGCCAAATTTAAGATGACCCAAAATTACTTGGCTTTCAAACACTGCTTGTGACCCATCACTTTCTGAAAATCGTGCCCTTTATGATGTTTAAATAGCATGCAAAAAAATACAGCCATCCAAACCAACCAAAAGTTTTGAAAATCTGGAGCTACTAGGGTCAACATGGAGGACTCAGGGCTGTGTCTTGCTTACTCTGCCCACTGGAGCTTCAGGTGGGCTGAAGGAACACTATCTCATGCTCTCTGGTATTTACCACACAAGGAGCTGCAGGATCCAAGCCAAAAGTAATTTTCTTCTCAAGAAAACAACAAATAAACTGAATCTGGTCCAGGTGTGTGATGACAGAAACAAAGTTGGTATGGTAAGCACCACGTCTGCCAGGTGGTTGGCTAAATGGGACATGCTCCTTCCCTCCCAGGCACGAAGGATGGGGCAGGCGCTGAGTAACTAAAAGGGTTTTGTGACTGTCTTCACGTCCAGACTCTCCAGCTTCCCTGAAAGCCTCCTTCGCTAGGAATTGATTAAGATCCTAAGGCACACAACCAGCCAGATAGGAAAAACTGGGTGCCTATTGAACACCACTGCTTATTAGGAGAGGCAGGTCTTTTGGCTTACTTCTAAACTATGATGAGATGAGCGTTACATATTCCCTCCCCAGATCAAAACCTAACTGTCACGTTCACAGCCACTACTACCCTGCAAAAGAATTACTCTTCAGCAGCAATGGGGCTACTGCCTTGCATTCCTTGGGTTGCTGCTGCACTCACTGGCTGCAGAGCGCTCACAAATCCCGCAGCAGTCTCATTCCTCTTTCAAGCCTCATGCAGTCTAGCTTCCAAGTCCCTCACCCACCACGATGCAGCACCAACAAGGTGTCAAGGATTAGAGTTTTGTACAGAAGCAAAGGGCTGGTTTTGAGAGACTGCTTCTGCAGTAAACAAGATCAGTCGAGAGCTAATAAAATTTCAAATTAGCTGTGACTTTTCATGGCCCCACAATTGTGTTGGCTGATTTAATGGGCAGCGTCTTAGCTCGCTGAGATTGAATAATTGAGCATTTCTACAGAGTTATGGATGCTGCAACAAAAATCTGTCATGCTAACATCAACAACCGAATGCAAATAACCTTCAGCCAGAGGCGTTATTATGTGTTTAAGCAGACTCTGACAGGTACTGCATGTCGAGTGTTGGGCTGGAACAGGCAGGTCACAGGTAGGGATGGACCTGTTTGTAGCCAGAGAGCATCCTGCAGACCGTGATGCACATGGGGAGCCCCAGACACAGCGGCAGTCAGGAGAAGGTGAGCCTAAGGAGCCTTATTAGGGTAAATCTGGGACAGCATACATGACAAACTCAAGGATTGCTCCTGCTGAAGATCATGAGACTTTTTGCCACCGACAGCAGTGGGAAGAGCCTCTGTGAGAAACTGTACTAGGCCAAGCAAAACTAGAAAGAAAAATAACAATAAAACCCCATTGTCTTGCAGGAGTATTTTCATTGCAAGCATAAAATGCACTGATTATACAAATAATTGCGTTTCTCACCTCATCCAGTTCTTATCTTTCACTTTCCTTTCTGTGCCACTCACCAGGCAACATTATCACTTTTTGTGGGGACACTGTCTGTCCTGTCCTGTGATGCTTTTGCATGCGTTACTGGGAGAGTTCGGATGGGGAGGGTTTAAAATACAGATGCCAGAGGTAAAGCTAACATACCCTTGAGCAAATCAGATTTTACCCTTCCAGCTCTAGTCTATACTCTGGCGACACAGAGACTAAAGGAATGGCTCAGTACTTCTGCACAAAACACAAGTTATTGTTCATGTGAATGCTTGTGCTGATGAAGCTTTACAGGAGTAATGATGTTCTGCCCTGAGTTGAGGACTGACACTCAATTTACTTCGATCGGATTTGGGGAATAAATAGGTTTTACTCCAGTGCTTTGCAGAGAACAATTTTACCTATCCAACAAAAGAGCTTTTGGCCCCACTGTTAAGGAATCAAAGGGAAACAAAACACAAATGTAAGGAACAATAGCAGTGTGATGGTCAACCCCCTGCGATCACGTTATCTATTAATGTTCTCTTCATTCTTTCTATCCCACCTGCTCTGTTTTGATTTTGCCTGAATAAGGTTCTCACTGGTTGTATCCTGGCTAAATTAGGTTGCTGTCTGCCTGGGAAAGGAATTGCCCTCACATCTTTCTCTAAGTGCTCAGCACATGTTTGCAAGTTCAAAATAATATAGTCATATGTAATAGTAATCATGTATTTGAATTACTCCTTGGGCTCTAGTGCAGAAGCAGAGCTCTGCAGTGCAAGTCACCACAGAAATACTCTGCAAAAAGTCCATCCTAATCCAGAGCTACACTCTTGTTTAACAAAACATCTGAAAAGAAAAAGAAGGGAAGAGGAAGGAGGAAATGACAGAAAATACATGATAATCACCACTGGCATAAACCAGAGCTATAATAATGTGTTTAGAGTCTACAAGCCCACAGCATCCCCCAACTCATCACTGCTCTGGAGGATACAGCTGATGCAGCTGGCTTCATGGGTTTCTTCCTTTCTCCAGGCAGGCTTTTAACAAAGGGACTTACACATTGCATGACCGGCAAAGCAGCGTGGAAAGCAGGTAATCTATGTTTGGAGTGATATTCATGAAGCTGAGCAAGGCATGTATGTGAGGACCCTTCCCAGCAGCGGAAAGACTGGCATTCAGACAGTGCAGTAAATATAGGTTGCTTAACCTGATCAATGGTATACACTACCGTACCTGAAACTGCCTCCTTCAGGAGCCAAAACACCTCTCCAAAGTTATTCCTCTGAGAAAAAGAGACTCAGAGCTTATAATTTTTTTGTGGGAGCAACGGGTTCACACCCTCAGCAGCTGAGATATGCTTGTCACCAAGGTCTCCTGCTTTCCTGGCAAGTGCTGCAAGCGTTAAGCTACTGCTGAAAAGTTCACCTGAACATATTCTGTTGACTGAATCCAAGGCAATTCAAGCAATCATCTGAGCACAGCTCGGACAGTGGTTCTCAGACAACTCAGATATAGGCATGTTTCTCAAATCCTGGTCAAGAGGAAAGTGGCCATGAACTCCATGCACCCTGAGGACACCAGGCAAAAACTTACGTTTTTAAGGGGACTTGCTGCCCCAAAAAGGAGGCAAGAGTTTGCCTCGGGTGCTAAAGCAGGTCTGGCAGAGCTTTCCTGAATTTCTCCTTTGAACCTTGGTGCCCAAACTCAATTTAAGCATCTTTTCAGGTGCAGAAAAGCTCTGTGAAATGCGTGTCCAAGCCTGTCTTTTCTGAAGATGCCTCGTGTCACCTTTTGTTACATCTTATATACCAGCAGTGCCTCCTTCCCTCATTTCAGCAGACAATGGTAAGTTTCTTTCAACACAGAGGACAATTTCATGGTTCCTTTCTGAATCTATTAATCAAAGGCATTTCATTAAGGACTAGTCAAAAGTACCAGGAACTCTCCCAAGCTGTCAAGACAACCCACAGCCACTGCTAGACCCTCAGTTCACAACGCATCATCCTCAGTAACGGCACAACCAACACCTGCTTCTGGATGCTGTAATGCCTGGGTTCACACCACCCTCCTGACAGCCCCGGTGCTAACAACTGGCAGCGGGTGATACTCAGGTGTTACCATCCAACACAGAATCAGCAGAGAGCTGAAACCTGAAAATGTGAACTGGTCATTTTATTCTCTTACTTGAGGAAAGGTTGATTAACAGTCATCATAAAACAGAGGAAGAGAAGCTGGGTGATTTATACCAAATTATACCAGCTAGCCAATCTTTTCAGGTACAGCAGACTTTCTCATCTTTTTAGCAGTGCTTTGTGGTTCCTCCAAGATGACCCTGTTGTTTGACTCGATCTATCTGTGATGGTAAATGCTAATTTATGATGGCTGTTTTCCCAGGTGCATTCAGATCTCAACACTTCCCTTCATAAATGTAGCTAGCACATTAATGCATCATTTTTTATGGTTTTGAGGAAGCAGACAGCTCCCACACCATGCCCAGGAGACAATCTTCTTGTGCTATAAAAGCCTTGCAGGCATGAAGTAAAGCTTCATAACAGTGTGCAAAAAAAAAAAAATCTGAAAGCACCCCACCACCTTGCTGGCAGCTCAAGCATTTGCAAAGACAAAGGTTTGCATTCTGGGGTTCTCCTGGATTCTTTACAATTCCCTTTAAAACCCTGCCGCTACCGTCAGGTGTAACCCTACGTACTGGCAAAGAGCAATGCAGACTCTTGCCAGTTCCCTAACCCATTATTTGGCATGTGGTGGACAGATGGTGGACACATGGGTGTTAAGAAGGCCGGTGTGCAGAGCCAAAATTTCTCTTGCCAAAGAATTCGAAATGCTGCTGTCCCAAAGCATGAGACAAGTCTCCACCTTACTATGAGCACTACCTGACCCTTCAATGGGGCAAGCAAGACACGAAGCATTACTCTGTCGAGTTGCACCGATGGGCTACGGTACAGTTAAACAAACAGCATTGATTTGCCTCAGAGAACCCATTCCTGAATTACATCATCCCTGAAGTGAGGGTTGGTTTCTAGTGGCAGCAATAACTAATACTCAAGGCTGCATGGAAAGGCAAAAATCCCACGTGCAGTGGCTTGGTGGCTCTGACCTGCTTCACTGCTCCAGGGTTTGAAGACTAAGGCAACTTTTAGTTGCTCTGGCCTGGGGGACAGAGGGAAGGATAGCATAAGGATGGCTTCCCCTGGGAGCTCTTGGGTAGCATCTGGTGGAGCGCAGACTGAACTTGCAAAGGCAAAAGGGGGCCATGCGTACATCGGAACCCTGCGCTCCTGCTAGGCTAAATGCATTGCATGTAGCTGTCACGAATGAGACATAAACTGAGGGGCAGAAGCTTCACTACTACAATTCTTGCAGAAAAAGAGAAGAGGATGGTTTATTTTCTTCACTCCCAAATGAAGATCACTGACCAGGTGACATGTAAGAAAAATGAAGTTGCTATACTTCTACGTAATGGTGTGCAATATACGTTAGGATAGGCCAGCATTATTTGACTGGGAAGATTATCTATCTCTCTGTCTATCCATCTGTCTATCTATCTATTTAAATTATCCTGCAGTAATCACTAACACAAGCCTTTGGAAGTGTTTAAATTGGGAAGAGGCAGCAGAGAACAGCAGACAACTGAACATCAACCTCTAATGAATATGAAACGTTAGATAATATTAGGAACATTTATATTCCAGACATATTTTTCATCTGAGAAAGACTCTTGCCTTTCACAAGTAAAGTAGATTGACTTTGGGCAGAGTTCAGCAGCTGTTTAGCAATGGGAATTATGAAATGAAGGATGCGGGCAGCTCCACTTCCAGGAGAACCAGCAAGCTTTACCCGATCTGGAAGACTTTGCTACTCTGGAAGAGCCCAAAACAATAACAAAGGCCCTCAAGTGAAGTTACTGTGTTGATCAGACAGAGCTTTTAGACCAAAAGAGCAATTTCATTTAATATCTGTAATTCTCTCATGGTTTCAGGACAGTGGGGTGTATCCAGACAATGATAGGGGGAATTGGCCAACTGTCTGGCTCTGAATATGCAGGGAGTCATACAGTTAGATGATTTCTCCAGAGCAAAGATGGTTAACACAGCTTTGCTGCCCAATAAGCATATCTGTGAGATTGTGAAGAATATCCTCTCCTCTTCCCCTCCATTTTTCCTGTACACTCGGTTCCTGATGGAGGAGTCTACAAATGCAATGGAGCCCATATTTAGCCCATGGCATATCAGCCTGTTCTCAAAGCTTTGTCAAAAGCCATTAACTCCACTTCTAGGACTTGTCACAGAAGATAATTTCCTTGGTCTTTTAAACCTTCGAACTTCTTATTCTTCAAGCATGTGACAGAGCACTCAGTGTGGGGTGAGACAGGACTACTCTCAGGTAGTGAGTTTTTGCAGCCATGAATTGGAGAGGTTATTTTCTGCCAAAGAGAGGCAAGAACCACTTTTTTCAGCTTGTTTTAAGGAAACACCTCCCATTTCTTGTAATACAGGTGGCCTCTTGGGTCAAATGTGCAAAATCCTAGCCTTTTACCCAGATAGTTAAAGCTCTGTCACTGCAGTGTTTTCCCTTGACTGATACTGGATGATCGCCTGCTCTCAGTTACTTGCTACAACTCCTTTCAAGTTGATGGGCTTTGTGTTTAAAAGTGTAAATAAAGTGGACCTGGGTGTGAAACCTAAGTGCTAGCTTTGACAAATGACACTTGTGTATGGAGAGGGCACTGCTCTCCGAGACACCTTTTTTCTAACCTGAACCAAGATTACATTTCACCAAGTCTCTCTCTGAGTGACTTCTGCTTAGCTTGTTATTGTTTATCTGAACAGCCTCCAGACTTAAGAGGCAAACACGCCCTGTAATTCGGTACCCGTCTCCCTCAGGGTATGATTAGGCTGGGATCTGATGAAAAAGATTCTGACTTCAGCTCCCATTATCCCGAGGAATTTCCGGCTGCAGAGATCTTGATTAGCAGACACACGATACCACAGCACGGGAACCAGCTTCCGATGAGCTCAGGCAGGGTCAAGCCCCCCTCCCCGTAGCGTGGTGTCACAGCTTCAAGAGATGCTGCTCTGAGCAGAAAGTGACTCGATGGGCAGCGGTCACCAACCGAAAGTAGGCACCTACGAGGTGATATCTGAAATAGCTCAGAGAGATGATGCCCTAAATCTGTTTCTCTCTGTTGATGGTACCCACAGTGACTAGCTCAGATGTTTGACTTCTAAAGCTTCATGAAAGGACTCCCATCTCCATTGCCTACGTCCATGTGCGTATAAAGACAGATTCAGCAATAGCCCTGAAATCCCTTACGGTGAACAGTCAAATAAACCACGTTTCTCCAGCCCTGAGCATGCATCACTCCGGAGACTGTGATGGGACCCCAAAAGAGGGAGAAGGCGTAGTGTTCACACACATACCACATGCTCTTTCAAGATGCTGTTCATGCCTACATCTCTTCAGTGTTCTTCAAAGCACAGCAGTTTCCTAAGGTACAATGTTTGTGGTGACAAAGTGGCTGCATTGAATACGGGCTCAATTCTGCTTCCTAAACACAGGTGCCTAGTGTCATTTGACTTGCCTTTGGATATCTGAGAAATCCAAAGGCAGCCGTCACACATGAAACATATATACATGCTCTACTAGAGATCCAAGTTATTGTGAAGGGGAAGCCAGAAGCCAGCTGGGGTACTCTATGATGTCTCGGTGCTGGAGAAAAGGCAACAGACATTAAGTTGGAACACAGAAAATTATGATTAGATATCAGGAGAAAAACGTTTACTATAAGGATGGTCATATACTGGAGCAGGTTGCCCAGAAAGGTGGAATCTCCATCCTTAGGGGTGTTCAAGAGTTGACTGGACACAGTCCTGAGCAACCTGATGCAATTAGACCTGCTTTGAGCAGCGGGTTGAACTAGACAACTGCTGGAGGTCCCTTCCAACCTAAATTACTCTATGGATGTTCTTCAAATGTCTCCAGCTGTCTTGCTATAGGGATCAGCATAACAACTAGGAAACAGGTCCAGAATCAGCCTTTCTTTATCAGTCCATGTAACCATATCCAAATCCCTGTGCTAAACAAAGAACTTGGGCTTCAAAGTAGAAGGCCCTCACCACTGCTGATGCCCCTACATCTCAGAGGTTGAAATTCTAGATTTGAGCTCACAAATACAGCACAAATGGTCCATAAACACTTATAAAAATTAACTTGAGAAGGTAAACATATACCTATTCCTCTTTCCAGCTGAGGAGAGTCCTTTGCAGTAATGTAGCAAAATCAAAGGAATAGCATAGTGCATGACATGGATTATCTGTAAACTGTAATGCACACCATGTACATGTATATTTTTTTAGTGTACCAAGAGTAAAGTCAACACTCATTTGCGGGCTCTGACACGAGTAAGCTGTCACATGGCAATATGTTACAACCCAGCAGTCGCTCTGCTCTAGCTGTGTACATGACTGCTCCACACAAGTTCACCAAATGCAAGTTAGCAGCTGATGTGCACTAACTTGTAAACATGTCAATGCCTTTTGTCTCTCCTGTCTACATCTGCTGTCCTGCAGGCTTGCAAGGCGACAAACAGCTCGTTTCAGGGTGAGGGTAATCCAGTTACAAGGTTAGAACCTTGAACCAGGAGATATGAGGAGATGGTGTTCCACCAACCTGATCAGAGTCTGGTCATGCTCTTTTTGATGTTATACAGATGTGGTCTACCTTGTATGTCAGGCTGGATTACTCCTTCTCCCCTCTCTCTCTTTCTAAAAAATTCACAGGGTTTTTGTTGGTTATTTTTTCCATGGAAACTGGGATTATCCTTGGCTCTATTTAACATATTTTTATACATCTGATGTGATGAACTTTATGGCTGCCCTGTGTCGGCCGTAAATAGGAAAGATGAGTACAATGATATTCAGTTTCATGTGAGGTAAACAGCGACCTTTGTTTTATAGTGTGTACTCTTTGTATGGTTCTCCAATTTTTTCCATCTTTTCTAAAGGGATAATTTGGTCCATTTGCCATGCCAGATGTGCAGAAGTATTTTAAATATTCAATCAGAATCCCAGTTGCTGTGAAGCAGATAATTACAGTCTTGGCTTGGCTATTTTTACAATTTTTTTTTTAACTGTACTGTTCTTGTGAATATGATAAAACAGAGGCTTGCAAAATGCAGTCTCCACTTCACAGTCTGGGTCCTGGCCCAGACTTGTGGTTTACAAAGCCTTTTTGCTGAGTGACAACAAAACAAATTATGCAGTCTCCCTTATGCCTTAAATTTAATATCTCATCTCCTGCCCCCTAATTCAAACCTTTACACTGCACCAGGGTTTCCTTTGTAATGAGATAACTCTGAATATTAAGTTTGCATTACGCAGGGCTATTATTCACATCCCTGACATCATTACATATGGAACAGTAATCAATAAAACATGGTTCGAGAGGGATTGGATGGCTTGTGGGCATGGGGATCAGTCACCGAAGCCTCTAAGTTTCTGCAAAACATCCATCCCAAGTCAGTAGTGACCTACCAGAGAGCCTTGATGAAAAGCTCAGGCAGCGAGGCCGAAGTTTGAACAGTCAGGGGCGATTGCTGTCTGAGGTGGTCCCATCGTGTCACTACTGAGCCACCCGGCTGGGGTGGAATGATAGGACGAGCGCAAAGCCTCTTGCCTGGTCTCTGGTATATGGACTTGATTTGAGGATAAGCAAACCTCCCTCTTCAGCCCTGGCACCGCAAGTCCAAATCCATTTCATTTGAATTCAAATCCACTCTGGCTGAGTCAGCCTGGCAGACTTCGCTGTCTGTTCTCCACCAGCTGTCAAAACCCAATCTGCCCTGCGGAATCAAGCCCAGCTGACTGTTCACTGTGCAAGGTTTATAGGCTCTGTGAAGCCTGACATATCACATGTGCTCATGTCCTACCTCCGTCGTTGTCTTTCCCATCGCCGCATGCTGTCTCCATGGAAGTATCGCAGCCCGCTCCTCTCCAGCCCAGCTGGCAGACGCAGTGCCAGCCGTTCATGTCCAGAGTGCATCTGCCGTTGCCGTTACACAAGCCAGGGCATCCCTCTGCAAGGCAAACAGCCACACATTCAAATGTACTGGAAAGACAAAGCAATGCAGCCTGGAAAGGGGCTAATTAAATAGCTTTTTCCCTTTGCATTCAGTTTATTTGTCCACTCCCACTTGGCGTCTTCCCACCTGGAGTGAACTGTCCCTGTTCGGTATCAGGACGGTGGTGACCACTCAGTGGGCTGCTGTCTCCCAGGAGGTCCTCACAGCACAGCCTCACTAATTGGATCGAGGGAATGGTGAGCTTCAGGGAGGCAATGAGGTTTTCCTGCTTCATTGGTTGTAAAACCCACCCTGCCCTCTGAGCCTCTCAAAGCCTTTGCTTTGTAAGACCAAGATTTGGGGTTATCTAAATTGCATGTGGGGTTAAAGTTCCTAACGCCCAGTGGGATAAAGCAGCTGGCTGTCAGCAATACTGAGACCTCAGACTGGTCAGCAGTCAAAGCTGGCTGGAAAGGGAAGACACTTCAAATATTCTTCAAACATTTGGAGAATACCCAATTTCTCTACTGTAGTCATTTTGGGTGGGATTCATCTCATCCGGTTACAATTCATCTATAATGCAGATACCTTCAACTCTCTCTGTAGCCAGCAGAGAAAAAGACTGTCCCATGGCATAGATCCCCTCGTGTGTGTTAGATACCCACACTGAGGAGCTGAAGCACGCTCTGCAAACACCCATTTCTCCCCAGTGACTAGAGAGAGCCCAGCACAGAGGCAGGCGTTTCTTTTATAGGCGATAAAACTTAGGGAGGATGAACACCAAGCTCCCAGTCTGCCCATTAGGGTTTGATTTTCTCATCTGATGACCTCTCGCCGAGGTTTACGCCCTTTTTTTTCCCCCCCAAGAAAATAGCAGAGTAATTTCCACAGTAAGCAGCGGTGTGAGGGAGGCTGTTTAGCTTACACAGTTCTAGGGGCTCTTTACCTGCAGAGCTCAAAAATCTTTATCGAGAAGTAGTCAGAAATGTAAGCCACATTTTACAGCTTAGGAAACTGAAGTACAAGCGACTGAAGTGACTGTCAAGGTCACTCAGCAGGACTGATTATACCAGGAACACAATTCAGTCTTCCTGAGCCCTGCTTTAAGGCCCTCTCTATTTATATGTGTTGTGCAATCCCACCACATAGCTTGAGTTTCTTCAGGCCCTCGCCTTTGCAAGACAGGTTTGTTTGTGAATCTGTGCAAACGACACAGACTTATCCTGTCCTAAAGGGTTACAACCTGACGGCAAAGAGGTGTGCGGCGTTGCAACATCTGGTTGACCGCATGATGCACGAGGAACTGCTGAGACAGCACGTAGAGCACACCACGGCATCGTGTGTCCTGCGCTGGGGAAACATCGTTCAGAAATGCCTTCGAACTAAAGAATTGTTTCATGGTGAAGTTAATGTCTTTTCTAGGATTGTTTTTCTAACAAGTGACAGATTTACAGGGACCAAATGGAAAAAGAAACAAAAGGCGGTAAGGAAAAGTCCTTTAAAAGGATCTTAAATAAAGTTTTCATTTACAAAACATATTTGTTGTATTTCAGTCTTTAAAGTGTCTATTCTGGGCGGGGCAGGGCATACAACACGTGTCTGTATGTGTGAACATGCTTGTGTGCGTGCGTATTTTGGTATTTATACACTATATTAGTATTTATATACCACAGAAGAGCTATTTATAGGCAAGGCTACTTGAAATTCTCCGTTATAATACCCTGCCTTCAGTTCTTACAACAGTGCCAAACTTTTAACCATTTAATCTGATTTTTTTCTGATGCTAGAGTTAATTTATTTGTTTGTTCCCTTTACTTACTTTCAGTACAAGCTGAAAGCATTCAGCTGTTTTGGAGAATGAGAGAGGAAGAAGTGTACTACTTGTTAAAATAACCTGCTAAAATTACTTAGCTAGGCAGGTAATCCCACTTTGGAGTAGATAAATTCAGTTTGGATGGGACCATCCTGATGGTAGAGATATGACTGTTTTCCCCTCTTTATAAATCGCCTAAATTTGTCTGGATGAAAAACCTCTGAAGAAATCTCACTTTATGTGTATTCTGCATGGTTCAATTAGAGCTTGGCTGGTGCATCACCACTGAGCACACTTCATGTTTTTACTGCTTGGACTCTTTACAACCCATCCTAAAAAATTCTTTTCTATCCTGCAGTTGCAGAGGCTGAGCAGGAAATTTCTTGCAAAGGTGCTGACTTGGACAGGAGTGCAGTGAGAACCAAAAAGAGTTGAGTGATGAGAAGTTGAAGACACCACTGTAAGGATGAGAGAAGAAGGGTTGGATACCACTAGATTTTTAACCCAACAAGTAAGTGTTTAATTCCTGGAGCAGACTCTTATTTTCTGCAATGGGAAGAAGATAGGTTTTAGAAATTTTTGCTGGCAGCTAAAGATAAAAAGTCTGGATTTGGTTCCAAGCCATGTAGGAACAGGTCCGAATCCTGGAAAGGTTTAAGTTAGGCTTATGAAGTTTCACATGATGAAAATTCAGAGGGAAAAGAGGGATTTAATTTTATTGGTTTTGTTTCAATTATATTTTTCATTTCATACTCTTTGGAACAAAGATCTCAAAAGCAAAGATCTAACATTATCAGACAGAAAAGATACTGTAGTGATTGATCACTTGCTCTGAGACTGATCTTCAATCTGATCTGCAAATGATCTTCAAATGTCTCACACGAGGAGTGTCCAGCAAGTATAAGGAAAAACTCATATAACTGTAAAAATCAGGAGCTCATATGGAGCTGCATGTGCTCTACTCTCCCAGACTTAGGAAAGGGGGAATTTGGAGTGGCAGAAAATGGCTGATATAATTAGGGTGGGAGCACCTTCTGCATCTGAGGAAATGAGAAGAGCTTGGTTTGTCTACTCTAGCACAGCAAAGGCTGAAAAGACTACGATTGTTTTCCACAAATGCATGAAACAGATAAACAGTGAGAAGGGAAAACAGCTATTTAAGCTAAAGAGAATAATGCTGGCATAAGAACAAATGGACATGAACCAAGCATGAATAAATGCTGGCCGGAAATTAGAAAGAAAAAAAAAATCATTTTCCAGGATCAAAGGAATAAAGTTTTGGAGTAGCCTCCCAGTCGGAATATTAAGGAGAAGCTGCCTCACTGATCTATCCATAGAGCTTGGTAAATTTATACAAAGTTTTACAAAACATGGTTGTCCTTGACAGCAGAAGACTGGACTCTAACTGAGGAGACCCCTTTCAGTCCTATGTCTTTGAATTTTGTATGCAATTCATTGTCCACATGAAAAGTGTTTGAGACTACCTGAATGGACTTTCATGATTTCCTCCGAATCTGTTTCATCTGGACCCACAGAAACTAAGTCAAGCATCCCAGAGGGCAGACAGACAGAGGAAAAGCATCAGTCAGGAGACAAGACAGACGAGAGAGAGAATCTCATGAGATTATGCCTTCCCAAAATGTCTGTTCCTCTTCCTTGACTATTAAGGGAACCCAGCATGACTAGCTGAGATATAAGCATCTATGCTTTAGATATCTGAAGTGGGATAACTCCCACCTGTAATGTCAAACTCCATTGTTTTGGCATCTTTCAAGTCTAGAAAGCAAATTTACCCTCCCATCAAGGACAGAGTCATCTCTGGCTCCTAATGAGATAAACCTCTTCCAAGGAGTCAGAGAGAACTGTTTCCTAATGAGATAAATTCTTCTTCACAGATCCATGGACATAAAAGTTTTCAGATAGTAAACACTACATTACAAGGTACAGCAAAATATCAGTGCTGTGAGGATTAAATTGGACCTCTCCTGTGTCATGGGCTTGGTAGGAGAGCAGAGAGTTTTCAGAAGTAATGAGAAAGGAAACCATTAATAGAAAACAAGACAATTAAACAGCAGCAGTCAGAAGATTTGTAGCTTCAGAAAGTTAGAAGTTAACATGGGTGTGTATCTAGAATGGACCTGTAAGCGCTATTATTTCTAAACTGGTTCACTGCATAAAGACTTGGCCATCACTAATACTACAGAGATAGGAACGTACAGTATTCCACAAACGGTGCACTTCAAAGCACTTGACGAAAAGACGATACAAATAAACTTTATCCCTTCCTTTCCCCCATGCTGGGGAATAAAGCAAAAAGATCATCTTGTCTCCAAAGTGCTTCTGAATGTCAACGCAGCAGGATGGCTTAATCCTCAGAGATTTACACCACCATAATCTTGCTGCTCTGATTTCTCATAGCTAGAGTCACTAATGATCCATTATTCCTGTTTGTGTTTGTTAACTGTATTTGGGTGACTAAGAGAATTAAATACATGAATAGGGCTTTTTGAGGCAGGGGGGAAAAACCTTTCTGTGAGTTTCCAACTGAAGCACATGAAAGCACTGCTGAAAGTTGATGATACCGTGGGACATTCACGAAGATGTCAGGTCTGCTATGCAAGAGGCAGTACAGACCAGGGAAGCAATATAAGAAGTGGACTAATTTTGAACTAGACAAGAAAAGAGTATCAAAGGAGACTGTCACCAGAGTAAGAAATTATCCTGACATTTCAAGATTGTTGGTAAAATAATCTGCTCTTAATGATCTGTACAGTTAAGGCCTTCTCTCATTAGTCCAATTATAAACAATGTTCAATGGGATTTTTCGTCAAGCCCAGCCTCATTGCCACTTGAAATTGGACTTAAAAGATAAGGCTATTATCTTTCCTCCGTTGTCAGTAGGAAAGCACTGACGGATGTTCCAGCAAGTCCCAACGGACAGTGGTTGAGCTGTGAAACGAGTAGGACATGGCTGAATGCACACATGAGGATGCAAACACCTGGAGCTTGAGAGAACAACAATCAGCAAGTGATCTGCAGAAGTTCTGTAGGACTGAAGGGGAGGAGCAAAGCATCAGCTGATCCCTGCAAATTATGAGAAACACGGTAAAGTGTCCTGAAAAACACTCAACTCTTAAACTACCACCATGATATTTTGTGATGGTGGAAATCCAGAAACCCTTAATCCTGTAAAATGAAGATTTAAAAGTTACTTGCCGGAGCTCCTATTGCTTATAACTGTACAAATGAGGGAATTGGCTGTGGTCAGACCTTGGGTTCTCACTGCTTCTCGGACTTCAGAAGCAGCCCAAAGAAGTCACTGAATTCGAATGTTGTTCAGCATCTTTACATTTCAGACTAGTTTTTTATATGCCTCAGTGCAGTGTTAACGTGGTTATTTTTTAAGAGCGGGAATTGATAACCAACAATAGAAATTAATTACGTTGATGTACCATCAGCTTCAATGGGATTCTGGATAGAGAAGCTCTCTCTAAAATCAGCACCTCTTCAATAGTAGGCACCTCTTTTCATTTTAAGCATTACCAGTGTTAATTAGGCCTTAGTTTAGAAGACTCCACTCCAATTCTAGTTAGAGCTTCTTGGTTTAATCATGCTGATGTTTGCTACTGAAACTTGCCCTCCAATTTAGAAACAATTCTGCATCTTCTCTGACTTAGTGGTTTATTGTAAAGCTGTAGGAAAGATTCAGCAGTAAATGAGGCTCACCCTTGACAACACAGGATTACTGGGAAGGGATTTAAACCAGAAAGATGTTAATAATTAAGAAAGCCAAAAGGGCACGAGTAATTTAGTTTTGAAAAATGCACACCATGCAGTTAGCCAAGTAAAAAACATGTACTTTTAATGTTTCAGCTATTGCTAATCTTTCCAAAAGAGGCCATGCATGGTAAGAGACAATCTTTTGTTCTTAGTATGTTGCTTAACCTGTTACTCACTGAAATACTCACTAAATATAATGTGTCTTTATTCTTGGGCATAAAGGTGAGTCAAAAGGCTATCCAGAGGAAAAATGACAGCTACAGAAGACTCCATAAAAAAAATTGGGCCACTGAATGGGCAAATCAGTACTGCAGGTCCCTGGACTCAGGCTCTGCAGGTTGATTTCTCATCTGTTCTATCCCCTTGGTGCTTATCTGCTACCTTTTGATCCAACCTTCTCCAATACACGTTGAGATGAAAAGAAGGAGTCCTGGGGTTTTGAAATGCAAAACACCGAGATGTGGAACATTAACAGGAGGTTCTGATCGCACTCCCTAGAGATGGCCCACATCTTCCTCTAAGGATGCCACCACTATTACTTCATAAGGGCACAAGAAGCGACCCTTTTTCCTTGATCTAAGAAGAATATACTTTTTCCTCCTAATTTAAATAAAGTCAAGCATGTTTTACTGACGCTAAGCAATGAGAGAAAACTAACTACCACTGAACAATCCACTGATCTATAAACAGGGGTCCAAGGACAGCTACCAGTTGCTGCACTATGCTGAAGATGAAAGTCTCCTTATTTAAACTGGGGACATTTTCTTACCACTAATATTTGTTTGTCTGTTCAAAGTTTTTACCTGTTTGCGATTGTACCTGAACCTGCCTTTAAGTCTCAATGGAAACAAGAGAGAAACAATAGATTGTAAATTCATCCAAGAGAAGTGAAGTCAGTGGGGCAACTGTGTTTCTTGTCACACCACAAGAGCCCTATATGGCAGAGACTTCATTTTAACTGTTCACCGGACAAATATTTTGGCGTATCTGTCCTTCTTCATCAGCCTCACACAGCTGCTATTTCTGATTGCTCACAACCTGAAAAGGAGGGTAACGCTATGGAAGAAACTGATTTGTTCAAACTGATTTTTTGGTTTGTTTAACCAGCTAACATATGATGCTGCGTGGTGTCAGCACTGTGTTGCTGTTAGTGTCAAATCGGCCATGTAGAAAGATATTTGTGTCCAACTCAATCATATTTATTGTCAGATTGTTGTATTTAACTAGATGTGTGCTATTTCAATATTTTCAGAAAGCTAAGTGCATTGTGGAACTGTCTATTTCTATTCAAAAGTCCTGAATTAATTTCGCTCATTGCTCTGGTTAATAAACAACTGAGATTTTTTTAAGATAGCAGAACACCTCCAACAGTTCAACTCCTTTTCTTCTTTGTTGAAGAAAGACCTGGGTCCTAGACTTGCTTTACATTTACAAATAGGAACACAGGGTTGGATTTCATTGTATTGTACATTAATGCAACGGCACTAATTTCAATCGATTTTGTGGATTTATACAACCAAAGGCTTAGAGGTCATAACATTTTTGTATTAAGAAAAAAAAAAATGTGTCATTGCTCAAAGTTCCCATGTAAGACACTGCAGTCATGGATCAAAAACATGAAGACTCCACACAGAAAGTGCACTCACCTGCTTGTTACAAAATGGATCATAGACATTTAATTAAAACACATCCCTGTACAGGGCTCCTGCTGTATTCACAGCCACTTTTGTTTCCTCCTGACTTGCCTTACCTGGGTAGGAGGGGTGAGGATGAGAGATGATTTGGAGGGAAGGGCAGGGACAAGGGGACGGGTAGGAACACTGATACGATGTTAACACAGGGTCACAGCACTTACGGAGGTATTTCCTACCTAAATGACTGGAAAGTTCACCCTTCCAGACATTAGGGAGCACTTTGGTGACAATGAGGAAGAGATGCAACCTCAACACAGCATGTTCACGGTGCATTTTTTAAAAAGAAACACAAAGACAATAGGAAAAATAGGAAGGAAGAGCATACCTTTCACTACCTTATCCAGATAGTGAGCTTGGGAGATAAAAGACAGGACATTTAAGGTAGGATTGAATAAGTGCATTGCGGCTTACTACGAGACTGTGCAGGTGCTAGAAAGGCAAAGGAGAGTTTGCTGTGATATG
>VYZW01015370.1:79445-98799 GCA_013401315.1 Balaeniceps rex
TATATATATGTATAAATAGATATATATGGCAGAATATTGTAATGCTCTGCTCATTTGCAACAGTCTACCTCTGTTTTACTGGCTGCTTTTCTTTCCATCAGGAAAACCAGAGTCATTTGAAAGNCAGTTCTGTGACCTTACCAGACTGGGAGAGGCTTTTCCCTGGATCTTCTTAATGGTAATACATTGCATTTATACAGCATCCTCTAGCCCCAGATCAAATTACTTTACAAATATTAAATTAACCTCACGGCAGATAGGTAAGTATTAACCTCTAGCAGACAGGTAAGTATTAATATACTCATTCCAAGGAGGGCTAAAGAAAAAAAAAGACAGTTATAGATGTAGTGGGAGCAGTCATGTACCCAATTCCCATGGAACATTAATTTGGAAAACCACCTTCTAATTGATTTTCTGGGGTCAAACAGAAACTTGGTGGCAAAGATACAAGCAGAAGCCAGGAGTCCTGCCTCAGAGAGCCCTTGCGCATGCCAGCAGGCGGCACTCTCTGTCCTAACAGCAGCTGGTCTTTATTAATAAATAAGAGGCTCCAAGTCTTGCATTTCTTTCATTACCTGCTTAAACATTATTTCCCTTGTTCTCTTGTCCGCTCCCTGCAATCTCTCTCTCAGTTGCGTCCTGGTACCCTTTTGAAGACGTTTTTGTTTCAGGTTTGTTCATGCAGACTGCCCACCTGGGAGGTCACAGCCCTTGCAGGAATTATTTTTCCATCCTGTGAATCTAATGGGTCCATTGAAGCGCTATCGTAAGTAAGTGGAGAGGGATGGCAGGATCAGAGCTAACCTAGTGTGGGGCGTTTGTGAGGCTTGGGAATGATCAACTAATCAAGCCGGTGTAGTGGCAGCGATGTGGGAAGCATGGCATCACCATCCGCTTGGACGGTGGCTGAAGCCTGGGAATGCATCTCTTGGATTTTGACATCCAGAGCAGCCCAGCCTGTAAATTCAGGCAGCAGTCATTGTGCAGATGATGGCAGTGGAGGCAGTTGCCAATACCAACCATATGTCAGTTATGTGTCAATGTTTTCTTGTAATTTGAAAAACAATGGAGGCCTTCTATGGGAATATTCCATGGTAGCATGAATCTTTCTTCTCTAAACCTGTAAGTCTCATTCCCACGCTATACTTCTGGCATTGAAATATCATCTTATTATCTATCGGCACCCCTTTGGAAACCCTGTGAGCATGTGGGACATGCTGAGGAACCATGCAGGGGCTCAGAACAAAAGCTACTTTTCTAAGGTGTCCTCTGCACCCAAAGGCACCGCACTCAGCTCCATGTCACCACCCCTCTCCTGGAAGCCACTGTCCCTTCAGATCTGCTACGAGGGGAGCTCATGTGAGCATTTTTCAGCCTGAAAGCCCTCTCATTTCACCAGCCTGAGCTAACTTGGTTTGTTTTGTCTGAAACACATTGGGAAGGATAACACGAGCATTTCTTTTGGCTCACAGAGAGGGAGGGAGGGAGGGAAGAGAGAAGTGAGAGATGCTAGGGGAAGGTCTTTGGGTAGGACTTCTTCCCCAGCACACTTTCCTTCTTCATTTTCCAAATATTCTTTTTCTCTTTATCTTCCCCATGGGGTGGAGTGGACAGAGCTTCAGCGAAATCACTGGAGTTAAACTGAGATCACACAAATTTGAAGGAGAGAAGAAAGTAGCCTTTCATTGCTGAACCAGTGACGGCACAAGAAGTTTATGCCACAGGGGCAGGGAAAAAACCTGACTTTGAAGTTCATCTGTGCTTAATATTTACTGTCAAATACGCTGCCAAACTACTTAAGGCCAGATTACCTTCAGCTCGATGCAAAATCATGTCAGAACAAAGCAGCAAGGACATATTTTCCACTGACTGCTATAACCATGGCCTTCTCTTGCCCAAAGGTACCCATCTCAAGCAGGCAGGGTGGGTGCCAGAGGGTCAAACAGAGCCCAGCTTCTGCTGCGGATACGCCTAAGTGCTGCAGAGAGCTGACTGTCTGCTCTGTTGGGCTGAGGGTAGCAAGAACCTTCTCCAGACACTGTTGAGCTTATTTTATGTTGGGCTGCATATGGACTGAGCCGCTTTGTGGATTTAAATGGCACAAGCGATGTGTTAGAAAGCTGGCGAAAACAGACCAGGGTCCACCTGTAATGTGCCTTGTCTGGATTCCAGCTGCTCCAGCAGAAACCCGGAGGCGCTGATTACAACCCCAGCTACTCAGAACATGTGTGATTATTTATGCAAGAAGGCTGATGAAAGGCAAACTTTAAGGGGCAGATTTCTCAAAAATCAGAGTTTTGCTAAGTAAACCAAAAACCATTCCGATGGTGCCATGAGCAGAAGCCTGCGTGCGACGGGCTGTCTGCCTGTCTGTCTAGGCACTTGTTATTGCACACATCACCAGCGTGTGCTGGGACCAGATTTTCAGAAGGAGTTAAGCATGTAGCTTTTGTAGAGATCAATGGGAATTAGGCACTGAGGTGCTTTGAAAATCGTTGTGTGTTTGGAGAGCTAACTGCTGGTCCCTCAGTGCTCTAGACACCCTGTAGTATTCAGGTGCAGCAACTGAACTTCAAGTGATGGCTTTGGTCTTGTGTCCAGGCTGTTCAAAGATGATGAACATCCCAACTCCACCACACAGGGAAGCCCTCTCTGCCATTCTTTTTCTAAATAACCCTAATATGAATCAAAGGATTAAGGCTTGTTGCTAGTAAAATATCATACAGAGAGATTCACATATCACATACAATCTCAGTGCAAGGCCCACATAGGAAGAGTGAAGTCTCCTTTTGCATCTCTGAGGTGGGATGCACAGCACCTGGGGCACTATCCAGGCCATATCATCAACTGTATTAAATTTGAGGCCAGGCTGTTACAGCCCTGGAAAATTTCTGGAGCTGTTTATTAAACCCCGGAAATTTTCTGTGGTGCCACCCGTGAATCAATCCCAGAGAGTAGCGTAAAACAGAGCTGAGTTGCAAGCTGGCCTTTCAGAGCCCACAGTAAGAGGGTTTTTTTCACCCTTAAACTCAACGCTCCTAAAACCCACCATGCTCCCTGGATGTAGTTTGGGCCAGAACAGAAGAAAGTTGAATCCTTGCAATGTTTCTAACTGGGGGCAAATTTGGAATATGCTGGAGAGCCCATCACAGGAGTCTTGCATTGTGGCTGTTGTCATGGGGTTTTTTCTGTTAAGAAATTAGAGCAAATCGATTGAACCATTCTTGCTGGGTTTCAGGATTCCTGCAGTTATATAATCAACTTTCTGTTCTACTCTTTTCCTGGATGCACTAAGTTTGCTGAATTAGGATGATGAATGCAAGCTTCTGCATCAATTTCCTGTTTGGGAATTAACTGGGCTTCCTCTAATGAAATCTCTGAATGTGAGCAATCAAGCTAGTATATTTGGTAAAATGACTCTTTGTATGAGCAAACAAAATTAATCCACTGGGATCAGAGTTGCCTTGAACACCGTAAGAAAGAGCCTCCTATGACCTACAAAACAAAAGGGTTTCTTACTCTCAAGCATGCTCAACGGGAAATGGAAGAAGTGTCCTTTACTCGTATCATCCATTTCTACCATGTTACCTGCACGCATGGCAATATTGTTAAAGCATCACTTCAGCAATGGGGTTTTATGCTTGTCAGTGCTAAAGCAAACCGGGCCATGACACAGACATATACGGAATTACTGTCAACAGAACAAGTTGCCATGCAGGGAAATTACACAAGGACAAGGGGAATGCTTTCCACATACTTAATGTAATTCCAAGTCAATGTCCTTTCATCTGTGCCAATATAACTAGCTTATTACTCCTTCTAAGGCTATTCAATTTTCTTGGATATTTATGACTTTGCCAAATCTCCTTTACATTCTACACATTTATCAATGAAATATTCTGTAGGAAATACGGTTTATAGCTTCAGAGGCATGAGACTATGTACAAATTTGTTGCTAAATCACCATGCAAGAAGATGAGGAGGGGGGGAAGTGAAAAGAAACAGAATTGCTCCAGCGCTCTAAGTATTAAGGAATGATTCCTAAACCAAGGCAGCACTGCAATAGGAAGGTAGCACCACACAAAATGATAGCGTGCACCAGTAAAATCTTGATGCTGACTGCATTGCGGTGCTGGCCTTCCCCATGATAACACGGACTCTTTATACTTAGAGTGAGGAATACTACAAATAATGGGGTAAATTTCAGTACCATGAAAGACAAAAGCTTGTTGTTCAAAAACAGTCCAGGCATATCAGCTGTGTGGAGAAATATACCGAACTAGTGGTATTTTGGTTTTGCAGCAGAACTAATAAAATGGCACTGAGAGTATGAATCAGGCTTTTTTCCTGCATAAATGACTTTCATATAAAATTGTCCCCTGGATTTGGGGCCTTTTGCTGAACATTTTTCTTTTTCTTTTAAAACCCTTTCATGAATCTGTGTTGCTTTCCAAATCAAAGTACTTGAACACAAGGCTATAAAATAATACTATAGAAACACAGGATTCCAATTAACACAGGACCGCTCTCTTTTCATTTTAAAGTCATTTAAGAGAGGGGGTTTTTTTAATCCCTTCCTCATGAAAAGAAATGACAGCTGCTAGGGACATAGAAAAGAAAGTAGAATGTAATGTCTAATGAGACAGAGGAAGTTTTAAGAGCTAGATATTTTTCATTAGGGGATGCATGTGGAGAACATAATGTGGTAGGGTGACATTAGCATAAATAAATGATATGTAGAATTGAGCCACAGATATGGTTTGTACCATTACCCTAATGCTGGAATTAAAATATTGCGATCAGGCTTCATTCCCTGTCTATCTTTGTGTGTGCAAACTTACCTGGTGTTCAAGCAAAAAAAGTGATGTCTACATATAACTAAGTTGATAATCCACACAGATAACTACGCTGACTTTTGCCCAGGTATTGCTAGTGGTTAATTTTGATGTAGTGTGATTTATATGTATCATGGCATAATGAAAGCAAGATAGAGGTAAATTTTCTTCTCTTTAAAAGAAGCTGATTAAAAAAAAATGACTGGAGGAGAATTCTTACTCTGGAACAACTCTTCTTAAGTCAACTGATTTTTTTCAGGTCCACACAGGCGTTATTGAGAGCAGAACTGGATTCACTAATTTAGTTTTCCATTAATGTATAATAAATCGTATCTGGGGAGCTTTAATGCTACTGATTTATAGCATGACTACGGAATGGGGGGTAAGAGGTTGAATGCATCACAGTCAGAAAAAAGGAACAAGGGAAAATGCACCAAGGAGTTAAGTGAGATGAAGGAGGAAGGTAAAGCCAAGCCAGTTCATTAATGATGCTGCAAACTGATTAATGTGAGAACTGCACCTCTTTGCACAATTTTGGCATATTGGTGGCACTTTATTAATAATAATAATAATAGACACGACACCGAGAGCTCAAGAAAAGTGCCAGGTGCATGAGGAATACAGAACCAAAGAGAGAGGGAAATGAAATGGTTAGAAAGGTAGCAGAGCAGACAAGAGATAAGCAAGACAGGGTTAAATACCAGCCAGAAGTCATCTGACTGCAATTTCCACGTTTATACTGGCAAGCAAAGTGGCAGTGCAAATAATGGAGCAAATAAAAGGAAAGAAAACTTTAAATCAGATGCATATTTCTGAAAATACTGTTGCCATAGTAGAGAGAAGTCTTGGAGGCCACCAAAAGACCTTTCGAGAGAGGCAAAGTGGGATGTTTTTAAAAGCATGTAGCTGACATTTGACACCTTGTCTCTATGAGATCAAACACCACATAGGTGTACTTCACGTCTGATAATAAAAAATACATATAGCCATGTCATCAACAAATGAAAGGACATTTTGTCTTGTTCCCACATGAAAATGTATGATGTCAGAACTTGAAATCCAAGAACAAAGGTGCTCATGCTACACTAAGTCACACATATTCAATTAAGCATGCGCTTTTTCTCCTCCCTGATGATCAATTATTCTTTTAAAAGTAGTCGGTTTTTCTTTCTCCCTACCAATAGTGCAGTGCTCTCCGTTCCAGCCTGGGCTGCATTCACACTTGCCATCCCGGCATGTCCCGTGCTCATTGCAGCGTGGGTGACACGCTCGCTGATCACAGGCTGTGCCCATCCATCCCTCCTCGCAGCGGCAGGTGCCTCCGACACAAATGCCATGTCCTCCGCAGTCCGCTGCACAAATCTCTGTGGGAGAGGAGAGAAGAGAGAGGAGGGGATATGGGTGGAGAGAAGGGAGAGGGGGAAAATCCAGAGTGTTATTGTTAAGAAAAGCAGCCACACTTCAGTACCTCGCCTTACAGGGCAATGAAAGGAATTCCTGGAGCTCATAACACTAATCCTTCCTGACAATAAGAATCTAATAAGTATATTACAAAAAAGAGATGGACATGGATTGCAGAGGTCTGCTGTGATTGATCCTCCTATTTGCTTTCTAATTCTCTTGCACTCCTCCAGCTTTTGTGATCCCCAAATCCGAAGGGGAAGGCTCTTCCAATAAGCAGAACAAAAGTCACATTTAATTAAAATCTGGTTAAGTGTGGAAACAAGGTGCTGACAAACTACTGATGCTAAAGTTAAGTGCTGGCAAAGCCTGTTTATGGCTTGTTAACCCACAGTTCTGGGGATGGGATTCATTAAAACCCTTCTTTTCTCTTTAAAATTAATATAGAGTATTTCTATTTCTACTGAGTCTGCACATCTGCTATGTCTCTGTTCTCCTACCGCCCCATTAAAAATCCCTGTCAGGCATTTGGAGGTACCACCACGCTCTTTTTGTGAGCTACGTGCACTGGAGTTGATAGGATGGTGCTTGTTCCCAAGTCTTACTGGGGTCAACGGAAGCATGGAGTCACGGCTGGGCATTTCGGTACTTACCTCCACAAAAGAGAAGAGCTAAAGGACATTGGCTTTTTAGAGGTGCTGGCCTTCCCACCCTCCATGAGCCCCAGTAGGCATGAGGACACAGACATGCATAATATTTTGACCCTGCACGAGGCTTTTGGCTAAAACCTGGCAAGCCCTTGGCGTGAATTTGGGAGACTTCATGTTTTCATCTGCACTCTATTTGTCTGGAAAAACTGAGACTTGGTGGAGAACAGGTACCCACGAGCCAGGTGTTAAAATGCCTGTTACCGCCATTACTATACAGGACTGATTTCAAGGAAAAAAAAATAAAACCAAATATAGATGTGGTGTTATACTGCAGATGAAATGAAATGAATCTATTTCCTCTTCTTCAGGCTCATCACCTGACTGCTCACTTTCAATCTCTCATAAACCGTGACGGCACTCTCCTCAATCAGAGGAGAGGCAATTCAGACTATATTTCAGACTATCAGGTCTTACCCCCCCTCTCTGACTCCTGCCTGGTGCATCTAAATTGAATCAAACTTTCCCAAATGTTTTGGACTCAAGCCTTCTGCTTGACGGAGCCATTTCATAGATTTTACAGGGTAGGGACACAGTTCCCTTTGGAGGGAGTGGAGAGAAGATGTGAACAGAAGAAATGCTGAGCAGGGCTGGGCTGGAAGCCCAGAAAGAGGTATCAGGGTCCTCTGCAGAGCACATTTTCTCTCTCTTCCCCCAGATATGTACCCCCAAAATTAATATCTCAGACACCAACCCATCTCCTATGCCTCTCTTTGCACTTCTGAGCATATTAAATGCAGGATTCAGGCCTTGAGGTTTGTGGTGGAGGGGCGACTGGTATTATACAATTATACATTTACTTCAGGTCACCGGCTGCACATAAAATATTCAAACCTACTCAGCCTGCATTAACATCACACCTGACTGAAATTCAGCCTTACTTAAGTTGCCTTTAGTCTATTGCTAATTAATACTGCCAGTAGCAGGAAGCTTAGGCTGTTTGGGGACTTTTGACACACTCCTGATGCGGGGCTGGAACATCCACTTCAACTCCAGGAGGAAGGTTTTGCATCATAGGAGAGAGCTGGAAGGTCTTCAGCCCCTTATGCTGAAATGGAGTCTTGTCTCCAAGGATCAGAGAGCTCTTTAGACAGCGGTAATTACGATAGTAATAACAGTAGTGCTTTGCATGTCTAGAAAACACCTCATTTTCCAAGTGTGACAAGAACACAATATTTAGCTCCTGCTTACTACAGCTCAAGGTGGTGAAACAGTTTCCTGTTGAACTCCTTTTGCTGTTGTGTCTCAGATGTCTCCAAACCCTCTCAAACATTTAGTTCTCTATAGTTAAATCTCTGATGAAAGAACTTTGGAGTTCAAATGTGCTTAAGACACTCAGGAACTTGTCTGTCCCATTTAGAGTCAAACTTGCAAAAGTATTTGGGCACCTTGGGTGCTTAAACAGAGGATAGGCACATACCACTTGCTGCCTAAATGTAACAGAATCTAATGTAAGCTTTATTGGAAGTCAGTAGAAGTTACACTATCACTTAAGACGTGGCTGAGGAAGGACTCTTGAGTTGCTGTCAGAAGGTTTTACTTTGCATCTGGCATTGAGACAGAGATTTTCACAGCTCCTAGATGCGAGGGAGGTAATACCATACTACGGTGCCCGTTACGAACAGAAGGGATGGGCAATTATCGACTTGCTAAAGGGTTGGAGCCCAGCCGTGTGTGTTTTCTACCCCTTTCCCCAACTGCCAGACAGCACTGCAAGGGAGCGTGGGCCAGTCAGGATGGTATGTGAACACAAGGGACCGGCAAGTTAGCTAATGTAGCAATAAAGCTGTACTAAAATAAAAAAAAAAATTAGCTCTCCTTGGCTGACCTGATGAACAGAGTCTGGGGGAGGATAAAGGAAACAGCAGGTAAAAAATAAAAAGCTAGATTGATGGTACTAAAATTTCAGCAGGCTGAGAAGAAATGGATTGAGAAAGTACAAAGTCTGCGACTGCTGGTATTTAAGCCCAAACTAGAAAAGTACCGTTGTAGCCTCTGGTGCGTCCCAGCAGCCTTTCACCATAGGGCTACCCTAGTGTTGGACTGAAACAACTCCTGTGGTTATTGGTTTACATTCGTTACTCATACGTGTTGAACTTTGCACCTCAGAATACTAAACAACATGTAATTTTTCTTGCTCCCAGTTCACCAAGCAATCCAGAGAACGCCAGCTCCGTTACTTCACACCTTCATTATGTCCCGTTCCCCAGCTTTGACCTTCAGGGTCCCATCTCTAAATTGGGGATAGCACTGGTATCCTCAAGCCCAGTGACGTGCACTGCGAATAACCTCCACTGCTGACTGTGAAGCTCTGAAATTCCAGAGAGACAAATATCTCCAGCGATGGACAGGAAAATTGGAATCTTGGAGGACTCAGCCCCTTGTGACTCCAAAGTCCATGTGAACATCTTAAGGACTTTACTATTATTTACTTAATATTTTATCTTTGGTTTGAGAATATTAATGAGCCTCACTGAGTACCAATGGTTATTTTTTGATGTTAAGATGTTATTTCTGTTTTGACAGATAAAGTCAACAAGGCATAAAGAAGTAAAATGATGGGTCTACAGGTACACGTGAAATCTGTGACAGGCACAGGGCCTCCTAGATGTCCTGATATCCAGTCTTGTGTCCTGTCGATAAGTCAGGGAAATGACAGTAGGTCAGCCATCTACAGGCTGGTGGTGCAGGAAAAAAAAGCAGGGACAAAAGGAAGCTATTTTGAGTGATAGTCAGAAGCTGCCTTGGAGTTATTTAAAGGTGTGAAACTAGGATAACGGAGTGACATTAAGAAATGGAGAAGAGAGGGAAAAAAGCACTTTCTGAAAGGCATAATCTCTGTGGAGTCATTCCTATGAAAAGGGATGGAAAACCCACTGGGAGATTTACATCTCAACTGAAATATTTCCCAGACAACATGCTGTCAAGGAACAGTTTTGCACACGCGGGCCAGTGACACGCGCTGAATGATCTAAACCAAACAGATCTAGGGAATGCTGGGGACATTTTGGGTTTTGTCTCCCACCCAGCCGAGGCCCCAGCCATACCACCACCCACGCGCGCAAGAGAGTGCAGGCTCCAGCTTATGAATGTATAATTCATATATAATAGATATATAATGATCTGAGGGCTGGAGCACCTCTGCTACGAGGCCAGGCTGAGAGAGTTGGGGCTGTTCAGCCTGGAGAAGAGAAGGCTGCGGGGAGACCTTAGTGCGGCCTTGCAGTGCTTCAAGGGGGCCTCGAGGAAAGATGGGGACAGGCTTTTTAGCAAGGCCTGTGGTGACAGGACAAGGGGTGATGGGTTTAAACTAAAGGAGGGCAGATTTAGGCTGGATAGAAGGAAGAAATTTTTTACAGTGAGGGTGGTGAAGCACTGGCACAGGTTGCCCAGAGAGGTGGTGGAGGCCCCATCCCTGGAAACATTCCAGGTCAGGTTGGACGGGGCTCTGAGCAACCTGATCTGGTTAAAGATGTCCCTGCTCACTGCAGGGGGGTTGGACTGGATGGCCTCTAAAGGTCCCTTCCAACCCAAAGCATTCTATGATTCTATGATTCTATGATTCTATATAAGGTGGTTTGGATTCCCAGGCCCCAAGAGCTGTAATAAAGACCCTCAGCTGTGAAAAACACTTGTGAAGCAAACTACTTACGACAGTCTCCCTAAAACGTAGTTTAATTCTTTCTGACAGGGAACCAGGAGCCAGGAACTCTCAAATCTAAATCTTCCATCTAGCTGCCAGTTTAAAGATAGATGGGAACCATACAATTTAAATAGCCTTACAACACACATCCTGCTGTACGCCCTGGCCCTTTATAACACGGCGCTCTTAAATGCTCACAGGTTTCTAATGGGTGATTAAATAGTCAGACTAGCTTTTACTTTTCTGGTGGCACTCAAAGAAATGATCAAAATGGATTTCGGATTAAGTTTCCACTTAAATACAGGTCTTTTCGGGCAGCTCAAGACGACTAGGGCTGATTTACAGAAAAGGGCAGGTGAATCGTTTCTTCGTCATTCAGTCCCAGGGACAGAATTGCCACCTCTGTTCTTATTACAAGCTGCATTTTTTTTGGTACTTTGCCCAATTCTGTCGTTAAAATTACACGACATGATTAGCTACCATCTGAGCTGCGTGAGCAAATGAGAAGGAAAGCTTTTAATTCTCCTATTACAGTATTCATAGACTGGCCAGCTGCACTATGTTGCTCCTGCCTATTTAAGTTTAGTTAGAACACTACGCTGGTGCATAAAAGACCTGCCTGTTAAATATTTTCACACCAGCTGTTCCCAAAAGGTGACTAAATATTTCCTTTCATCTTTAATCTCTTCCACTGTTTGTATGAACAGCTTAGCCATTCCTTATCCTTTCCTAGAGGTGCATTGTGCTTTACTTCATCTTGTCGTGCAGCTCTCAAAGCTGCCTGTAGTTCCTTGAAGGAAGGGGATCTTCCGAGCAAATCTGGTGCCCAGTTCTAAGAGCAAATATGAGGCTTACTGTCCTCAAAAGGTACAATCAGCCCATGCACCTCTGTGGGAAACACCTGGACTTTGAGTAATACCCTGTATTTTGCTCCCTGATGCTTGCACTTACCCGAGGGCACTGATGGATGCTAACTGATTCATGGATGCAGGGTTTTATCTGAGGAATCAAGTTCATTTCAACTCCACCATCTGGGTTTTTGCCATGTTACTGTCTAGGATTGGTGTCTTCCAGTGCCTGGATTTCACCTCACCTTATGTCACACTCTTTCCTGAAGACCTAAATTGAGTCTAGTTGCCCTCTGTGGGTCAAGGAGGAAAGACAGGTAGCTCCAGAGGACAATTCACCTGAAACCTCTTTCATGGAGAACTTCTGGAGCGGACTGCGCTCAAAGCACTGTTGAGTTTTGGGTCGTTCACGCAGGGATCTCAGGTGCATCATAAACATTATCCTTAGAAAAGGATAATGGCATTCCAGCAGGTTTCTGGTTATTTTTCATGTAAATAATCAAAAAAGAAATGACTCATCTTCAGTTTCAGCACCTTCCATCACTGTTCACCCCCACGAGGAACCAGTCCAGGAGGCCAGCCTCAACTGCCTGCTCGCAAGTTTTTAGAAAAATGGCTTTTTTTTTCTCATTATCACCTCATGACTGGGGGAGAGATCTCCCTCTGGTCTCTAAAGGCTGCCTCAGAATTCCTCAAGGCTCTCTTAAAAATCCTAATTTACCTTGAAACCTACCCACAATCTTGACAGTGGCTGACGATGTGCCTTAACTTCTCCATATTGCATTGACGAAAATTGTATTGTAATTTGATTCTACCTCTATCAGCATGTCTCTGTCTGTTGTTGTTCACTTAATGCGTAAGAATCTCAGCTATCTGAGGCCAAGATTATCCTTTTTGTTCTCCGTTTGCACTGTGCCAGGTGTAATGAGCTCTCAGCCCACTTCAGAAGTAAGAATACTAAAGCAATTACTCATACAAATAAAAACCTTGTACCCGATTCTTTCTGTCTTTTTTCTGCATATCCTGCTAAAACCTGACCCAAATCTGCCCCCTTAAGAATAAAAAGTCTACCATGTTGCCTTTGATATTTCAGAGGAAAAATGGGAAAAGAAACCTATCAAACACTAGCCACCAGCGTAATGCTTTGTTCATGGCCCTTTTTAATTGATATAACAGACACGGTAGCTTCCAACGCAGGAAGTGGCATAATCCAGAATTTCATATTATTTTCACATTACATTAAAGAATTGGGTTGCGAAAGGGATAATGATGTCAATTTGTGCTTCATTTATGGCAAATCCATTTTTATATGTTTACCCCTATCCCCCCAAAATCCTAAAATTGGCTTGACAACAGTTTAAAGCTTTCCAGATTAGAGAAGAGCAATGCAGATGAAAATTTTTCTTTAGCATTCATGTGATGCAGAATCAGAGATTTAGCTGCTTCTGACCTGCCTGCTAAATCCTTTAATAAATATGGATTTAGTGCTAAAATATGAGATCAGGTGAAATTGCTCAGAGCTTCCTGAAAACTGGGGCAGTTCCACTGACCTTCAACATATTAACAGAAAATTTAATAATTAAAAATCTGTCTTAAACGGGATTTTCCCATTTCAAGTTGGCTTATCTGAGGCAATTTCCAGCCCCAGACAGATTTTTCCAGAAAAGAAGCACAGGAGAGAGGCACTGCACAGAGCTAAAAGGCTGAGTCTGGTGAGGAGCTAAGCCTTGTTTTCACAACCTGCATTTGCTTTAGAAGGCAATTTATGGGGAATATCTGGGAAAAGCATCTAAAAAAAGATAGGGATGGAAAAAACAGAAGGTTCATGATCGGCATGATTTAGATAGCAGTGAAGTGTTAAATACATTCTTCATAATGAAACGCATTTTGCAGTGTTATGAAACTCTCATTTATGTGATTTGAGAACTCTGTAGTGACATATGAACTCCTCTGCTGGAACTGAAGAAGACATAAAGCTCGTTAGCTTTTAAACCCATCCTTTTTACAAATGTTATAAGGAAAGGTTCAAACTATGGAGCAAGACAAAACCTGAAAGCAGAGGTCTGAATTTTCTGTCTTTGCCAGTAACAAATCTGTAGCATGAAATCCTCTGAAAACCATCCCGTTTCAGTAGCGACTGGGGAACGGTTGTGCAACTTGTGTCAATGTCACCAATTGGAGGTCAGGTGTTTTTTCCTTCAGAGATCATGTCCTAAAAGAAAGGTCTGCATAATTTAATGCCTTATAAAAATAATCTGTTTACCTATTTTTAAAGCATACATCAATTATGTAAATATTACTAATGTAGGAATAATAATAATTATTATTAATGTCAATAAATATAAAACCTGTTTGCTTTTATGAGTGTAATTAAATTCTGGTACTGAGACGACTGTCCACTCCACTCAAGGATCTCAATGCATTTTACATAGCTCAGCAAACTGAATATCTCTGAAAGGTAACAGTTATTTCTTTTCTTTCCATGTATGAGGAAATCAAGATTAAAGGATGCTCTCCAGAGCCTGAAAATGAATCCATCAGCTTTGCTATCATCCCTCATCAGGAAGAACACTGACCTTCAGCGATGGTTTTGAAATGTGACTCAGGACACCTGAGTTTTCACCTACTGAACCTGAAGCCCTGAGGAGCATCCTGGAGTGTCTGCACAGGGAATGCATATCCTGCGTTATAGCGTGACTCTAACCAGGATACATGGGTTGGCCTAAATGCCGATTCTTGCCAGGCTCTGCAGGAGGAGGACTGAGTACAGGTCTTCAATACATGTGCAGAAGGGACAACTCTGCACTTGCAGAAAAGACTGGGTGTGCCCAAAGGAGGTACAAAATATGTGCGTGACAGAAGAGGACAAAAGAGGACAACTTTAAGTTGTTGAGCTGGCTTAGCTGTCTATCTCTAGAAGAAGGGTTGGTGGAAATCCCTAATAAAAGAAAGCACCCATCTCTGGCCCTCAGCTAGACAAAAGATTAGAATCATAGAATCACAGAATGCTTTGGGTTGGAAGGGACCTTTAGAGGCCATCCAGTCCAACCCCCCTGCAGTGAGCAGGGACATCTTTAACCAGATCAGGTTGCTCAGAGCCCCGTCCAACCTCACCTTGAATGTTTCCAGGGATGGGGCCTCCACCACCTCTCTGGGCAACCTGTGCCAGTGCTTCACCACCCTCACTGTAAAAAATTTCTTCCTTATACCCAGCCTAAATCTCCCCTCCTTTAGTTTAAACCCATCACCCCTTGTCCTGTCACCACAGGCCTTGCTAAAAAGCCTGTCCCCATCTTTCCTAAAGGCCCCCTTGAAGTACTGAAAGGCCGCACTAAGGTCTCCCCGCAGCCTTCTCTTCTCCAGGCTGAACAGCCCCAACTCTCTCAGCCTGGCCTCGGAGCAGAGGTGCTCCAGCCCTCTGATCATTTTTGTGGCCCCCTTCTGGACCCACTCCAACAGCTCCATGTCCTTCTTGTGCTGAGGGCTCCAGCGATGGATGCAAAGCCCACTTCAACCCCTTCTCCCATTTTCCTCCTAGTATTTAGTTCTTTGCTTTCATAAGTAGCTTTGTGTTTAACTGAAAGGCTTCTGCAAATCCTTTTCTAGGTTTCATCTCTCTCTGGAGATTCAAATCAGGAATCTAGGAGGCTCTGAGCTGCCTGACTTGGAGATGAAAAGTCCACAGAGTAGCTGCTCACCTGGTGGTGAGCAGATCCAGGAGATCTGTCCTGTAACTGCCCTGGAACCCATTTTCCATCTCTAAAATGAGTAACAAATGAGTTTGGTATAGTAATATACTTCAACTGATGTATGTCTGTCCTCCAAGACTGAGCGTCTTACTCTGTAAACATACAGGACCTAGCACAACGGGACTCTTGGGAGTTCTTGCTAGAAACAGTAACGATAAGAACAGGAGCAGGCATTAGCAATCCCCGTGCTAATGGATCACAGCTCTTACCCAATCTGTGCAGCTGACGTACACGTGGTACAGTTGGGATGTCTGTTAAAAAAATCTCACTTCTAAGTGCAGTTTCAGCTTGCTTCATATTTGCATAAAGGTTTTCCAGCTCCCGTCTGAAAAGCTATAACTCTGTGAGATGAAATTCCATTAAACTGGTCTGCTGCCTTTTATCAGCCTCTAGTTTCTACAATATTTATACCCTATTTTCATCCTTGCCTTAAAAGCTAGAGACTGACCATCACATTGTGTCTAAAGCTTCTCTATAGCTGTAATTTACTTTTGTACTCGTGTCAATCTTCCCTTTATTTATTATTCTGAACTTTATTTTAAACTGTCTCTTACTGTTGAATAGCAGGACATGAAATGCCAGGTATTGATGGACTTCAGTCTTGGAGCTGAGATTTGTTGAATAAAAATAAATATCCCGAAGTGCAGGATTATGTTTTTCTCTTTGACGCTTAATTGGATCTCCATGCTTTCTGGGATGTGAGCTAAAGCTTCCCAGAGAAGAAACAATTCCTAATGTATTAAACGAAGTTCCTAACAAGGATTCTTCTTTGGACTAATTTTAATTTCCTCTCTGTGTCCATAAGGAGGGGATAATTTGACAGTAGAAAAGCCTTTTGCTCATACTTACAGTCATTAAAAAGAACTAATTTCTTTTCCAATTCTGTACAGTTTGGTTTTGTCTAAAATCAATTCAACAGAGCATTTACAAATGTGTGTGCTGAAGTAATCACAAGCCAGATTTGCTTGGGATTCCCTTATTCAGAGCTCGGCACCACTACACAGACAGTCCCAACATGGTTTCCTTTTCCTTCAGACAACATTTCACCAAGGAACTTAGAAATTTCATTGTTATTAATCTTTTTCAAAAGGAGACACGGAACATTTATGAAATGTGCTGGGCTGACATATCCAGAAGTTAGATGTCTGTCTATCCACACAAATGGGATGCAGCAGCAGCTGCTCCAAAAGCTTTGTGTCTGCTGTGCTGTCCATATGCCTCAACACTGGTCTGGAAGGATCACCTTTACAGAAAAGAAGCAAAGCTCTCTGCAAAGCCCTTTCAAACTTTCATCTGTCAAGATCATTAGAAAGGTGCTCATTAGTGCGAATTGTGACGATAGTTTTTAGAGTATGAACACCTTGCAACTTGGAAGGAGGCAGAGAGGCTATACTAAATCCAGTGCATCCACTTCAGACAGCTTATTAAAAAATGGATTTCTGGCCTTCAATAGACACCGATCCACTATACGACAATCACTGGTCTTACATTATTTTTGCTTGCTCATTTTTTATGTTATTCTGTTTTACTGACTCCTAGATTATTTTCCCTATCATTTAATCTCAGCCATTCTAAATTGGAATGAAACATGATTTGATAAAACTGAAAACATCCAATAAACCTTTGCAGAAACTCTGATCGTGATGAGCTCCAGTTGGGTCGGAGTGTAAGGTCACAGTCGCAGGAACTATCCACCAACAACAGTGTGGAATTGACTGAATGCAAGTGGAGAAGCCACAACATGGAACCTACGACCACCCTTGCTGAGCCAAATGAGTGAGGTATGAGAGGACAGTCTTGATCCAGCCTAATCAAGGTAGATCATAGGCAGAGCCTGACTACTCACAAGTATCCACCCTGCTGATGTTCCAGCAGTGTTCTGGTTAGTCAGAAGCAGAGGTCTAGACTCACAAAACTAAGATGTCTACATGGTCTTCTGTGAGTTGATTACAAACTGATTGGCCAAACTTACTGAACGTCACGTATCTTCAGTTCAAAAGCTGCACAACTGCCA
The DNA here is from genome assembly GCA_013401315.1 of Balaeniceps rex. Classification (NCBI taxonomy): domain Eukaryota; kingdom Metazoa; phylum Chordata; class Aves; order Pelecaniformes; family Balaenicipitidae; genus Balaeniceps; species Balaeniceps rex. The sequence goes on from VYZW01015370.1 coordinate 96,643, forward strand.
TAGAGCAATTCTAAGCCTGTAGAAATACACACTGATTCCTACGCTTTTACGAGCATGACCTATTCCATGCGGTGACTATAACATTTCAGATTCTCAGCTGGCTTGATCAGCTGGTTTTATCTCCAAAAGAACTTGAAGAACCAGTTCACATCACTCTTGCAGGACAGTAGTTTTGTCCTCAGTGACAGCTGGATTACGCTTACTGTGTCAAAGTAGTGACTTAATATTGTTTAAAAAAGCAACTTCATGACAGATATTCTATTGTTGAGAAGGGACTAAATTATCACCAGCCCCCATGTTGGCATGATGTAAGTCCAGAAACTGTAAGGACTCTAAGGCTCCTCCTTTCAAAAGCAAAGTCAGCGAATAAGCCAAAATTTGGTCATCTGAGACTCATAAGTTTTCAGCGATACAAGCAAACATGCTAACCGCCTAGCCATCCTCAAAACACGCTATTTTAATGGTAGCCTGTTGTAACCATGGAATTTAACAGCTTGTTGCGGTGCTGTGAAACATCTATTCTTCAAATTAGCCAAGTTACCATGAACCCCACAGAGTCCAGTACATCACTGGTGTTTTCAGTCAGAAAAGTCCACAACACAAAGCATAATTGATCGAAACAAAAAGAACTTTTGAGCTCATGGTGTGACTGCTGAGGTCACATTTGGAGATAGGGAAGAATGCTGAACTAAAATTGGCATGCTGGGAATTAGCCCTAATTGTTGTCGAAAACAAATAGGGAATGGAATAGTCTACCCATTGCCCTTTGAGGGCGTCCATAAATTTGCACTGATGCTGGTACAGCCAATATGAGAGAAAGAAGCTTTACTCATCACAGTATGCCTAAGGTCAGTGAAGACCAGGGATTGCTTGTTACACCACTGGACATACACTATTCTCAGCCTGAGACATGACCTAATCAGACCAAACATTTTGTGATCTAATGGTCAGAGCCAGACTGATGATATCACCATTTCCACTGGTTTTGGCCAAGTTTGAAATGACAGCTAGAACACAAGTTTTCAGTTCTTTCAATCTCTCCCTTGGTCATTGTATCTGACCAAGACTGCATGGACTGCCGCAAACAGAGAAGGGACTAAAAGTAAGATCCTAAACACATCCTGAAGCTGACAGAAGTTTGATGGCTCTCTGGTTGGCCAGGGAAATGTGCTAAGACAATTTCTCAACTATCAGATTGTAAGTAAGAATCCGTATTTGAAACATAATTTGTATTTTCTGTCTTATTAGGAGTTTTCTTCCTCCCTTGAGTATTTCCTTTTCATCTCCTGACCACAAAGATATTTGGACTTTTGAAGAATTGGACTCCCCACAAAAATAACTACAGCTCATCTCAACTGCTGCCTTCACACCAGGGCCTCCTTATACACATTTTCAATAAACAAAGGGAAAGGGAATAAAAGGGTATTCAAATGAAAGCCTTCCTGAATACTTTTATTTCAAATGTTTTTGCTGTTTTTAGTCTTTTATTGCATTTTTAATAAAAAAGCTTAGAAGACTTTAAAGGATAAGTTCATCTTGGCAATGGGTAGGCTAAAAGCTGTACTCACAATCCCAACTACATAAAAAACTTTATGTTTTGTATAATGATAGTTCTTGTTAACACTGTTGATTCTCTGGATTCACTTATTCCTTCACAATTCACAAAGCAGATATCTGCCAGGCAGAGCCTGTGAAAGCCTTGTGTAACAGCGCTGGGCTGTACATACTTTATTCCCTCAGAGAGAAAACTTACTTCTCTCCACACAAATAAAATGTGGAAGATCACAAGTTCACAAATCAGCATGTTATGGTTCTGCAAGGCTGAGGATGAAATCCCTGCTGGTACAAAACATTTCCTGGCCTTCAATGACTCTTTGGTGAAAGAAAGAACCAAGGTAAGGCCTTCAGAAGCGGGATTGCAATTTTAGTATTGAGCCAGAACAGATTTTGATGGTATCTTCTGAAGCCTAGCTTTGAAGACCCTGTGATACCACAATTTTAATTGCCCCAGACTAGCGTTTCTCACTACACTGCAAGGGTAGTGAGACGAACAAGTTACAAGCTGAAGGAAGATCATTTAAAGTGGCATTTGATTACATACCTGTGCCCAATATCTTTTTCTTAAGTCATTAAGATCTAAAATATATGGATGTTTAT
>VYZW01015370.1:112837-126264 GCA_013401315.1 Balaeniceps rex
TGAATTCAGAAGGGAAATGAGACCTGAAGGATTGCCACCTCTTCCTTCTTGTTTACAGCCTCCTGAAGAATATTTAGTCATCTCCTAAAAATCAAAACAGACCCTCTGGTGGCTACTGGGATTCATCAAGAACTAACACCAGAACAATATATGTAGACCATCAATTACATTCATAGCAATATAATGAACAATAGCAAGCTGAAATTGACCCTCTAGAAGACCCATTCTCGCCATTGACTAGATAGGGAGTCTGGAGTGACTAGATTTNGTCCTTGGCACTAGCCCACGTAGGCACAGTCCTATCGATTTCACTGGGACTGAACACAGTCCTAACTGCTTTGCTGAGCTGAGGTTGATTTATGCAAGTACTTAATTCTTTCACTTAATAATTCTTCTGCTCTGTTTGCTCCTGTTTTATAGGACAATAAAAATCTGGCCCCTTTAGTCCCTTCTATAGAACCTCCACCCCACTGGGTTGGGCAGTGTGTTGTTACCTGCACTAACACCCTTGTTCACTCTATTTTAATCATGCAAGAAGAGTACCACGCATCCTGTGAGTAAATCTGTCTTTCAAATCAAGTCATCAATTCAGTGGAAAGGTCCGGGTTAGAAATGGAAGTTTACAAATCACCTTAGCTGTGATTTTAGCTGTGAGGCACAATAACCTGAATGTTACAAGCAGCTCAGTGAGGAAAAAGGTCTTGGAATGATGCTCAAGTTTGTCTCAAATAACCTCATACTGCCAAAGAAAGTTTGCACTAGATGGATTTATAAAAGCAGTATAAGAAAGCTTATAAATCATCTGTACATGACCCTGCAGGTTANAGAATCCCAATGACCTGTTTAAGATCCAGAAACCTTAAAAGGAAACAAAACAGCTGCTCTGATAATTCCCTGGATTCTCAAAACCTTCTCAGTCTGACAAGTAATGGCTCAGCAATTACTATCCCAAGGCATGTGAGAGCATTTTCTGTTTTGTTTGATTCCTGGAGCCCTGCTCATAGCTGGAACAATCCTCGAAAATTGTAAGAGGCTGGAAAGGATGAGTCTATAAATCTCCTTCACTGTTAGCGAGCTGGGAGCTAGGGTGCAAATTTTAGCATGAGACCCTTGGAGCCCTGGCCCTGTTCTTTCTCAGAAGTAATAAGTACGAAAAGGACTAAGAAACGGACTAGCAGCCTCGTACGTTCTCAGCAGATGGTTTGAACATAGAGAACAAAGATCACAGGCTAACTGACAAGAGGCTACCTTCAGGCAATTAATCATCCCCTCTGAAGGTCAATTGGGAAAAAGGTGAGTTTTACAGGGGGCTCCATCACAGGAGGCAGACAATCTGCTATCTCAGCTCTAACACAGATGATTATAGGAGGGGAATGTGCATGTCAGAACCCCCCATTTATCATAATCCCAAGGCCATTTTTCATGTTGAAATGAGCCCTTTCAGAAAATGTCACACACAATGGCTACTTTAATCTCAGCCTCACTAGCTGTACCTCTTTAGGCTTTCTGCACCATCGGAAGGGCCCTGGGACAGGATTACGGGCTTCTGCTTTCTTCTTAATCAATTGCTTAGTGGATTTGGAGTACAATGGTATATTTTTAGGGAGTTCTGCTTGACAAATTTAGCTGCTCAGCTCTGGGAGAAGTGGAGATGGGGAGCGGGGCAGGAGGGCAGAGCTGACAAAATCTAGTAGAGTTGGGAAAAGAAAAAAAAAAGAGAGTTTTGCATATATCTGTGTTGCTGTTTGGAAAATGTCCCAAATGGTCTAATTCTTGGTTGGAAAATGCCCCATTTATAGTTCAGCCTTGTGCAGAACCTTTGCCAGGGAGATAAATCATGCAGCAAGCAAGGCTAGTGCCTCTTCTACACTTTCCCCCAATATGCTTCATGCTTCATTGATCACACAAGTTATTAGGCTTATTCGGTACCCAAAGAGTAACTTCTCATTTTTCACTGCTTAAATTTGCTCCACTCCCTTTAATGTCTCGCTGGCTCAGCCCATGCTTTATAAAATATGGGCCAATAAACTAAGGAAGGAGAAAAGAAAAACTCTTGTAAGATTGTTGGCTGATGTTTTATAAACATTGCTGAACTTCCATGGGGGAAAAAGAAAAGACAGAAGAAACCCTGGAATGAAAACCCATTATAAACATGGACTAAGCAGTGAAGCTACGAGAACTGAGAAACAATAAAAGTAATCAATACCAGATGGTCCTTCTTAGAAGAGAAATTAAAAAGTAAAAGCAATTTCAAAAATAGTATAAATCAACTTTTTTACTAGATCTAAATATATATATATACATGTCCTGAAGATTTCCCACATGGCGTATTTCTGAGTTACTTCCCCCCCTCACAACACAATACAAATTATGCCTTGAATATGAAAAACAAATGCACACTTGGGAGAATACTAAACAGCTCGTGAGAAAAATCATGTTCTCTTTGTTCTTCATTCTTTTTCAGGTTTTTACCTAGTGGGACTGACACTGTCCCCCACTACAGTGATAACATAAAATGACTGAGTGGCGTCTGGCTTTTTTGCTTTAAACATGACCAGGGAAAAAAGGTTCCTCTTAGAAAAAGGGCAAATCTTACTCTGATTTACACACATTAAACACGTCTGGCTGGAGGCAAAATCAGGATCTTTTAATTTCTGTTTATCCAGCAAAGGTATGATCTACTAAATATGAGGTCTACGGAGATGCTTTAAAGATACTTCAGTAGTCACCATCTTTGGGTTTTGCATGCCCCACAGCTTCATTGAACTCTGCTTTCTTAAGCCAAAATGAAGCTTTCTCAAGAGATGCCTTACTGTTATAAGAGCTGATACAGTCTTCATATCTAACATTTACTGACACTGAAGCCATGTTACATCAGAGATGTCCCACTCCGACACATTTAATGCATCAAAAGTATTGCTAGATTAGATGCCATTTGGATGTCTGAATCCAATTCAGCCTATTTTCATTGTCCATAAAAAAAAGCCATTTCAGATAAATCCCACATTTATCCCACATACATGAAGACAACCATAAATTAATTCAATCCATTGTGTTTGATTCTTATATATGTATCAAATGGATGGTCTTAAGTCTATCAGGTGGTGCAGGGGCCTTATATATGCATTTGTAGAAGCATAATTCAAACATAATTATTTTTCAGGTCATCTGCGTAGAATTTTGAGAATAATTTTCAAATGTGCTGAACATTATTCTGTATATCAGGCACTTTTGGGTGCATTTTTATAACTGTCCGAAAGATTTGTACACTTGCAAAGCTGTCCATTTTTTCATTTAGCCATAAGAAGCAGTCACAGACTCAGGAAGATAAAGGTTTATGGTGGCAGGTGACTTCCTACGCAAAAAGATTAAAGATAAGTGCTAAAAGGCACTGTATTTCTCAGCCACAAATCTAAATGTAAATGAAAAATGTTTGGAGACAAATGTGAGAAAAAAGCTATGGAAGAGCCATTAAAATAATATCTGATTTTGAAGCAGAATTTAATTCAAGTCCCGAGCGTTTCTAAGCTTTTAAAGCTGACAAGAATCAGGGACTTTCTCTCACACACCACCATTTTGTGTATGTAAGCAACTGAAATCGCTTGGCATAGCATAGGAGAGAAGAAAGCACTGTAAAAGTAATTATATGTTTAGATGTGTAAATGGAAACGATGCTTTAATAAGAACATTTGAACATATGATTAGATGTTCTGGTCTTTCAACTAGATTTGTCTATCTGAAGCATTTGATGGCTTTTCATCCAATTATTGAACAAATATGATAGCTAATGACAAGTTATTACAACATATCATTTTTATGTTGCATCCATCTATTGTATCTCTAAGGTGCCTATTACTGTTCTGTTTAAGTGCCAGTCCTATTCTGAATTGCCTCCATCCATGTAATTATGTAACGACAATCAAAGCAAAAGGCTAATTGAATGTATCTTGCAAATACCTTCTTCACAGCTCTCGCCTTTGTACCCTGGGTTGCAGATACAGGTCCCCATGATGCACGTGCCATGGTTATTGCAGGAGACATCAATGCACTGGTTCGTCGGGACATCACATTCTGCTCCTTTCCAGCCGCTATGGCACAAGCACCTCCCCTTCATGTACTGCCCGTTTCCACTGCACAGCACCGGGCAGGAGGCTGGGGAAAGATAATAGAAATTACGTTAAAACACAACTGTTCACAGCTCTCACCTCAAAAAAGAGCATAAGAGTCCAGCATGGGATTTATATTCTTCATACACAGTCTTCAGTGGGATATGTTGTTCTTTTCTTTGCCAAAACCAATTCTGTTACATGGATGACGCCCAGCTGTTAACTGTATTCTCGTATGAATGTTTAAAACAAACAAACAGTACTCTTGAGTTAGAATATGTCCTTGCTTTGTGTCTCTAATACTTTTTTTCCCTAACTAAACTCAGCATTTTCTTGCATTCTGACTTTTCAATGTACTGGTGTCTTCTTTCAGCAGCACCACAGACCTCAGATTGCTTATCACCATCCCTGACCTGCTGCCAGACTTCATACTTCCCTTGACGCTGCCTCTGCTGTGGACCTTAGCCGTACACAAATCACTCCCCTGTTTTTCTGTTGTAATTCTCAGCTTTACAGGTTTCAGTTGCTTTGCTGAGTCCAGAATGCCACATTGAGACTATTTCCCTGATTTAGCTCATGTCATACCATCAACTGAATCTCCAACCCTCTCTTTTGGCTATCACCTCTGCTGGACTCCTTTCGTCATCAGACACAATGCAAAACTGGCTTCTAGTCTTTCCAAGCTCCCTGTAATAAAAGTTCTCCAAATCTATCTTCTGATCTTTGTATCAATTTATAAAGGATTTTTAATTGTCCCTGTTTCTGGCAAAGTTGGCTGATTCTCAAGGCCAACCAGATACAGGATTTCTTCCCTGTGAAAAAAGGGAGAAGAGGAAGATGACAAGCTCAGGCTGTGGCATGATGGATTACGTGTTTTCTGGGCTAAATTTGGAAAATGTCAGGCAGAGTGGGATGGGATGAACTGAAGGATACAGAGCAAGCTCCCCAAGGAAGGAGAGGGAATCAAGGATCAGACCCCAGCCTCCATGACCAAAACTTTGGTAATCGCTGCTCTCTAAGCTTCCTTCAGCTCCTCTCTGATGATGCCTTCTCCCTTTTCCATTCTCCACCTGCCACCTTATGCTCCTTTTGTCCTCCATTCTGATTTTTCCAAGGAAGCTGCTGATTTCTGTCCCTCAGAAACAATAGCCTTCCCCTGTTCACCATCTCTTGAAACTTCTTCTTGCTTAGGACCTGTTCTCTTCCACTTCATTTTGCTGAAACTCAGCTGCAAGGACATATATTCAACACAGACTTCTCTTGTTCACTGTTGCACATCATCCTTAGTGGAGAGCAGCTGGGCTTCTCATCTGCCCCTCAGAAAGGCAATTTATGAACATGTTTATGCAGGACAAATGTGAAAGGAATATTCCAGTCTGCTGCTTAATTCAACTGCATTAGGCATGGGATGAATACAATGTACCTCTTTTGCTTCGTTCCTGACTCTGATTCTGTGTGGGAAGAGGTATTAACATGGTTAAGGGAAACATTCCTCTCCTTCTCTTCCCATCTTTTCAGATAGTAATCGCACAATGCGCATCCTGTGTTGTTTCCATGTGTCCTTATAGTCAAGTCAGTTTGAGTGTTACAGAATTATAGCAAGCTCAATAAAATACAAAGCATTGCCATCTCTGACTGCTAAGCCAGTTTGATATGCAGTGAACTATATTTGCCTGACCAAGATAAAAGAGGTTTAGAAAAGAAAGGAATTTGGCAACTGTTATTACTAAGGAGCCCTCTGTTCACTTTAAAGGCAGCACATTGCAGTGGTGCGTTTCAAGTGCACCATTTGCAAGCAGATATCTACCTAGACAATACGAGACACAAATTGTTTAAGATACACTGTGTTGTGTACATGGTTCACAGCAAACTCACTCTGTAATTTCACTTTTCAGCTAGGCTGATGGAATTTTCCGCTCCCCCTGTCTCAAATTTCAAATGCTCAGTAATGGAGCCTGTTCTTTCAAGGCACTGGAAGAGGCTAGTCTGCAGCTCTTTTCAACAAGAAAGAATAATTGCCTTTAACCAGGGAGGGGTTGCTGAGAAAGACTTACAGGTTTTCTGACAAGACAGCTGATCACTCAGTACAAGAGCAGATAAATTACTGGCCATCTGCAATAAGACTGGTACTCTACAGAGGCCTCTATGGAGAACACCTTCAGCATAACCTGGAAAGTGCTGCTGCAAATGTCAAGGCAATGGCAAGAACAAGACCTCCTTTGTAGCACACCGTAATGAATAAAGACAAAAGAGGTTTCTGGATTTTTAATTCTGCTACTGGCGCAACTCTTTTCCATAAATAAAGATATATAATTATTGTTTGATCATTCAGATTCCAACAAACAATATCTAAGATGCTGAAATTATAGTCATTGTCTAGCGTGGTTATGGTAGCAACAACCCAAATGCACACCACTGTTCTGGTAAAGTTTAGCATCAGAGAGTAGGATCATTTGTTTGTTTGTTTACTTTATACAGGACTTTAAAACACCACCTCCCATGTTCACGTAGGCCTTCAAAAGGCCTGTGAATACACCTCTGGTGATTTGTTCTCATTTACTTGGTTTAAAATAATTGGTTAATAATACATTAATAATGAACCACTATTAAAAACAGAAGGGCTTTCTGCTCCACAGTTTCCCAATCATTTGGATGGTGAATTACAAGGCTGAATTGAAACAAAGGAACACCCAGGAAATCTATGACCTAGAAATCTTCACGTGGGCAGAGACCTGCTTATTTAAGGATTACTGCTCCGTACAGGGACCGATACACGGCTGCAGACGGATACTGTAGCAGCCTTACGCATACCACATTTGCTGCCCTCTGAGGGATTTGTAGGTCAAAAGCAGCATCTTAGATTCCCCTGAAAACCAACAGGAAGCCAAGGCTGGGGCCCTCGTATCTCACGCTCATGGCACGATGATCCATTTAACCAGCCCCCTGGGTGGAAATGCATACACAAATATCATTTGGACACTCCAGGTATTAATCCGTCTTCCTAAAGGCAGAGAGTAATCTGTGATCTGAACCCAGATGATTCTGAATCAAAAGGTAGAGTCGAATAAAAGGTGTTCATATCTGCCAGAGTAAGCACTCTAGTGAAATGGGAGACACTCACGTGGCTCAGCTGAAGTGCCTAAGCAAGCTGGGTATATAACCCATGAAGGGAGGTAAGCTCCTCTGAAAGTGGAGAGTGCCAAAACAAAAGTTTAAGTGTTCTGACTCACAGTGAAGGAGCTTCTCCTTCTCCACTGACTCTACAGGGAGCCTTGGGGGGAACAAACCCTGAACTTCTGCCCCTACCTAAAGTTAGGAGGTGTGAGTAGGAATATGCTGTGGGAGATGGAAAAAAACCCTCCTTTTGTCTCCAGCCCTACGGATTTGAAAAGGAGCTTGGAAATGCAAACCAAGTGTAAGGAAATGCAAACCAAGTGTAACCTGAGTCAGCGAGAAGTTTGACATAACAGCTCTCAGGGATGCAGATTGCCACATCCATCTTACTGGGCTGTGAACTCTGAAACACCTCCGGGGTTTTAGCCTGGACCACACTGCCTCAGCAGAGAGCTCCCCGCCTGCGGGGTGTGCGGCCGTCCTTATCTCTTAGCTGGGCTACAGTGATGTGACCCAAGCTCAGCTGGAGGGGGAGAGGACGTGGGGTTGGACAGAGTTTAGCTCTCTCCCTTGGGAAGGAGCCAGCCTCCTTTCCAAAGAAGCAATGGGCTGGGGTGAAGGCCTGACCTGTTGCCTTAGCAAAGCTCCTTGTGTGGGCACTAAATTTTTACACTACCTCCCTCCCCAAATTTCTAAATCTGCACTTAGTTTGTTGGACTGTTTGAGCCAAAAAAGGCCTTGAAAAAGTTGATGCACGGTATTCTGGCATTTCCCTCATGCAACGTTTTGATTTCTCAGTCTGAAACGTGTTCTTACTAAAAGTACTTCAGTTTGTTTTTTAAATGTTTAAATAACCTAAAAATTTCAGGTCAAATGAAAATCCTTCCAAAAGCATTTATTAAAAATACTTTTCACTTGAGCAGAAAAATATATTATATTGTTTGCCGGGATAAGCCTCCTTCCCAGTCGTCCCAATGTTTTCACTTTTGGCCAGAGTATCCAGTCCTTCCTGCCATGACTCCGCTCCTAGCCTTACTCTAACCCCACAGCCAGGCTGCCAGCGATCACTCACAGCTCAGGCAGACCTGCAAGGCCTGCAGCAATGAGAAAGGTACTTAATTTTTGTATAATCTGTGTCTTAAAAGAAAGTATCATTACAGAGTCGTGCCACACAATGATAGAGTGCTCTGCTAAACAAACAATAACGCCACATTTATAAGTCATGTTTTCTAAAGTCACTTCCAGAGAGAATTCCCAGTGTGACATTTTGCCTGTCCATATGCAGCTAGGGGGTTGTGTTGTTGCTAAGGTCACAGCAATTATGACAGGTAGCAAACAAATCCACAGATCCGATGCGTTTCCGTCCTACTGCAGCATCCCCAAGCTGGGTGAGGTGTACTTTGCAAAAGGCATAGGCATGAATGTAATTTCCACAAGAAAAATGTTAACCGAAGGGGAGAGGGGGAGAGTTAATCAAGTACAAATTCCTACCTCTGCCACAGTCAGGGCCCAGAAAGCCAAGGAAGCAATGGCAAGTCCCAGACACGCAGTCTCCATTCCCATAGCAATTACTGGGACAATTATCCACTGATTCTGGAAAACAAAAGAGAATTCAGATATTTCTTTAGGCAAGAAAACACCTCAGAGTTTGGGAGGGCTCTGGATGGCAGGACAGCTAAAACTTCAAAGCAGTCGCTGCACTTGGGGCTGAAAACATTAGTCTGAGCTCCACTAAGGACGCTCATCCATTTACACCAATGGATGGTTCAACCGTAACACATTAGTGCAGAGCAACTGCAAATCCTATGATTAAATCGCAGCTGCTCAGCACCCACCAGGCTTTGTCCCTACTCAGTACCTGAAAGCTTCCAAATGTCTTTTCATCCTGCTTATTTTTCCAACCATTTTCCCTCTTTGAATGTATTGGAGAGAAGCAATACACACTGTTCTCATGGCAGAACATGCACCTTTGGTCCAATTTTGTTGACTTGGGTAAGTGATTTTGGGGCATTTATTTGTGCCAAACAGATAGAAATGTTGGGGATAGAAATGTTCCCCTATGAAGTTACTGAACACAGACCCTCGGTTCGTCCTGTCTGCCTGTTGAAGGATTATTTCTAACCGAATGCCTTCTGGTTTGTTCTGCAATATTATACAAACAGCCGAAAGTGCTGGGGCTAATATTGTATCTTGGTGGAACAGGAATGGGACTATTCCACACTTTCTTCTGTTTCTAGTTATCATCTTAAATTCCCTGACTTTGGCAAAAACACTGGCTATTCATCTTTCAAGGAAAGTTAACAGGTAAGCAAAATGTTACCTAGCACTTTTATTTTGAGGACAGTTCAGAATACTGGGGCTAAAAATTATCTTTCCTAAAAGAACACAAGCTGGTAAACATTACATATCAAAAAGAGAATGAAAATAATTTTATTCTCTTGACTAAACTGTGAGTGAAGACTGAGTAAATGTGAGTGGGGCTTGGAAAGATGATGGAATACCATGGTTCATTCCACACTATTACACATTTTCTCTGAGGGAGATGCGTATCAGATTAAAACTGGATTCAGTTATACAGGAGGGGCAGCCGTGGTACATCCATCATGGAGTGGGGTGGAAATCTCAGCCATGTGAATAATGACTGCGCTTTCATAGACGTACTTCACGAGGCCTTGTGGTAGCAAAGATATTTGTAAACTTCCTATCGGTGCAAGTGAAGAGAAACAGCTGCAGCAGAGATGTGCAGATTAGTTTCTAATCACAAACGAAAGGAAGCCTGTTTCTGGAACGGTGTTTTCCAAACAACAGAGGTTTCTGGAGGACATTTTAAAGGACGTGGTGTAATTTAATCATTCATAAAGGGCAACAGCAGTTTTAAATAATAAAAACAGTTTCAAACGTTTATGTTTTAAGTCTTGGCATCAGACATCTCATAATCAGATAGCTCCATGCAGCAAGGAAGGTACAAGGAAGCGCTGTCAGTTTTCTAACACTTAAGCTCTGTAGTTAAGCAGATATTCACTTTACGGTGTATGGAAATACAATCACAGCATGTAGTCAACACTTTGGGCTTGAGCTGCCACCTTTATTCCAATCAAATAGCAGCCATGCTTCCTAGAATAAAGACATAGCAGCTCAGGCCTTGTGCATTTATATTGATATTTAGGTATGCTAACTCTCACTTAATAGCAGGTATAAATACAAATCTATCCTGTAAATGAAAAGTTAATATTAGCCCGTATGTATATAATCTTCAGAGCTTTGTGATGGTTTAATTTAACTGCTGAAAACAAAAATAATTTTGCTTTATGCATTTTATTCTCTACGCTTTTTTTTACAATGTTTATATCCGTCTTGTCTTCAAGAAATATATGCAGAAATTTAGAAAAAAAAAGTTATTTATTTATGCACGTACACCTACACATATGAAGAACATACAGAGTGTGAATACTGTGAAACAAGATAATGAGACGGGCAAGGAGATTTAACAGCTCCTGTTGCTGAAAGGGTCAGTCCTTTCCCTCTAATCCTCTCATCCCAGGTACAAGTCTAAGCTCCCTCTTCTTGCGCTGGTTCTGGCACTTGTCAGACCCTTCAATGAGTTGGTTAAGCTCAAAAGGTGGCAAAAAAATTAATTCAGCAGAGAAAAAAACAAGTGAACTGTTTTCTACTGCCTGAAAACTGGGAGCAGAAGGAGTAGGGCCACGCTATTGAGCATCAGCACGGTACTTAGACGTCCCATGAAACCTCATCATCACACCGCCATTCTGGGTCGGGTCTGCAAGCTGTAGCAACACTGCATAGAGGTTACATACGCACGACCTTGGAAGTCAATGGGAATACCTATGTCAGCGCTTGATGCAGGACAGACTCCCAGGCTTATGACAACACCTATAGGATATTAAAAACTTTTTTGAAAGCTTTTTTCAAGTGTTTGCTTTAAAGAACTAAATTGAGTCATTGAAAAGGAGCAAAATATCCATACAACCTTCTTGGTACATTTATGTAATATAATAAATAATATTTATGCAAAATAATAAAAAGTCAAAGCAACATCTAAAAAGCAATGTGGCATCAGGCATGGCAGCTGTTCCAAAGTGTAACAATGCACCACATCAGCTAAAGGGTAATTTTTGTTACTGGAAATAATATTTTGCATTTATAGCGTGGTTCAGCTGATGTACTTGTGATGCCTACGACAAGATGGGCAAGACTCAGTACACCAATTTAACCTACTGTAGGTTAAACCAAATGACTCTCATCCACTATACTGACTATGTATAATGGGATCCAGAACTTCAGAGTGACCACAGAAATGGAATATAACTGTGTTTGACTCTTAGGGTGAATCCATTTAATGAACTTTACTCCAGTGGTGCGTCCTTTCCTCCTCTGACTAGTTCAGATGTAGATGATATTGTCATCAAAGACACCTATAATTGGTCAGATCCCACCTGCAGTGACCGACACTAATGCATGTCAAAAATATTTACGTATATTTTGTGGTTCATCTACAGATCTGGCATTTTACTTTGCAAAAATGCAATGATTTGCACACATATCACTTCATATATCACTATCTCCTCAATCCTTGATTTCCCAGACTCCTCTTTGCAAGTGTGCCCTAACTGCATCATACCATGTTGGGGCCGACACCAAAGGAATAAAAAAATGGAACGAAACCCATTGTACCTTCTTCACTGAAGCACCTCAGTAACTCCTAATTGTGGCCTGACCATCCTATACTATTAATAACAGAGCAGGCCCTTAAAAATCCCTTCATCCCACTTCATTGCTTTCTCTGATGCTCCTCGTTTTGCTAATATAGCCAAAAGTAACATTTCTAACCTGCTCTCATTTTACACTAGCTCACTTTGCCCTGTAATAACCTGCCTGATGGAGACAAGATGCAGTGAAAACAAACTCTTCCCCCGCAGTGGCTGGTGCCACTTACCATTTTTTAGCAGTTAAGGATACAAACTTGCCTGGTGTGACTCAGGGCAATTAAGGTCTCTGCACACTCCCAAAACTTCTTCACTACTGAGAATCAACTCTGAAAAGCGATGAAGGTTCATGCAGTACGTCTTTGTCTCAAAGCTACTCCAAAACATCTCAAAAAGTATTTCCATGCAGGAAGCGTTAAATGAACCTGCTTTTTTCTATGAACTTGGGAGCTAATGAGAACAAACAAGGCTTGTGACTAGGCTTGTGATCAACAAGTCTGAGAGTTGTGTGTGCAGTACTGAGCATGGTCCTATTTATATTCTTAGGTACAATCACAAACTGGAATTGCTTTTTACTTTGAAAATTGCAGGCATTAGCAAGTCATACACACTTAAGACTTCCCATAAAAACCTCTGTCTTCATCCCAGGACTGGATTTAGTTTTAATGGCTGCAGACTGTGCCAGCTGGAGAGCTGACCTGACTTTCTGGCCCTTCTGAAATGTACACATGGTACGTGTACACACATCCGTGCACGCTGCTCTAATACCTAACTTTCAGGAGGTAAACAGGAGGTGGTAGGTGACTTGGCTTAAGAAATCAGGGAGTCATCATGGGGGAAACCTAGAAAGAATGAACAATCAAATGGACAAATTTGCACATCTGTTGCAGAAGCTAGGACTTAGAGCCTAATTATTATCTAATGGGACTTAGATGATAGAAGAGATCAAACTCTTGACTTCTAGGAAGACCTTAAGTTAGTGGCACAAAGCAATTATCTGTCTTTTAAGTATGTCTATAGTCAACATTGCTACAGAGGTGACAAACTGTCAATCAATAAATAAAAACAGGTCACTGCAGTTATGGCTACGTTCTAGTCTCCATTCTACAACTTATTCTGTAAGCTGTTATACGTAATTGTAAGGATATTTTCCAATATACACAAAATTCCATATGGTGTTTTATAAATAATGCCATGGGAACTGCTTTAGAGAATCATGACAATGTTTTGTTTTGTTTTGTTTTATTTAATTGTTAAAGCTCACTGTGAGACCATGGACAATTCTTTTTCAGAAAGAGATATATGTTCTCTGTCTTCAGTGTGACTCCCACAGCTTTCTCTTGGCTTCCAAATCACTGATCTGATTGACACCAGCTAATAAGGGCAAAGATTATTAATTGGAGTGTCAGCCAATGGATGATGCGTAATGCTTTCATATGGTTTTGCTATTGTGTCCAAAGAGAACATTGAAAATGCTGCTCCC
>VYZW01015371.1:5044-18036 GCA_013401315.1 Balaeniceps rex
ATTAGTAATTGTTTTAGCCTTCTTGCTTACTGAGATCCCTCCCATCTTACATTTTTCTCGCTTGAACAGATTTTCCTTAGTTCTTGTTTTTTGCATCGTGCAACTGGTAGTGTTTCTTGCAGTTACTTATGATTAGAATTGTACTATTTTAAGCCTCTGAAAATATTTGAAGTTCTGCACTTATTAATAAATAAGGCTTCAGTTATGACAGCAGTAAAAATAGAAGAGTATAGGGATTGTATCTGGAATTTGCAGCTGCTGAAAATGGTATTCATGGATTCTTTATGCACACTTGACATCACACCCCCACCCAAGACCCTCAAACCAAGCATCACTCTTTTTCCAGGCTTTAAAACTTCGTAAGGTCTATGAACACTGTGACTGCCATTAAGAAGAAAACAGCCAATTTAACTGTTGATACTTTGAATAGCACTTCCTTACATACATAACCTGAAACACCTTTACAGATATAGCACTTTAAAAGGGAATGCAACAGTATAAACAGTGTCTGAGGAAATAAATAGCTTGCCAAATAGTCTGCTTTATTTATGGCCTGACAGCTTACTTGTGCAGTTGGACATATAGACTTAGACAAGCGTATTTGAGAAGGTACTTTAGAAATATTTCTCAGCACTAGCTCTATAGAAAACTCATTGACCTGTAAAAGTATGCTGCTGAGTGCTCTATGTTCATCTGGATAGTAAATGTATTTTGTTATTCATTACTGGTGCTAGTGATCCTGAAGATGTTCTAATGCATACTTTCCTTAACTCAGGTTTTCCTCTGTACTTGCAATCAAATGTTAATCTGTTTTCATCTGACTTAGTGTAACAATAGCAAAGAATGGCCCTCAACACTTGGTTACGAGAATAGAGATACAAAAATTCTGGAAATAGCCTGATGCAAATAAGTGTCTGCATTTGTAGGACAATGCTTTTGTTTTCATCTTCACCTTAAATATATTAGTAATGGGAATGTCCCTGACCTCAGGACAATTTACCTCCCTTGGAGGAAGCTTGCTAAAATTTTTTCATTATTTCTCTGCATTTCCTTTAGATATCACATTACTGACTATTGGTTTTAATATCATATGAACTGATTCCCTCGGTCTCCAGGGAACGTATTTTGAAAAAAGTTCCCCCATGCCGTCTTGTAACACAGGAACGTCTTTGATGCAACTTGGTAATAAACAATATGGCACAAGGGAAACAAAACAACTTTTGAAAGAAATCATTGAAGTTATCTCTGGGGGAAAAAAAAAAAAACATAATGGAAAATAAGGAAGAGAGAAACAACTCCAATTTATGGCTATAAATACTGTTTTATTGCAATGGTGAACAGGAAATCCCTGGTAGGGGACTAAGTGTCTAAGTGCTTGGGTTTGAACGTATTTATGAAACAGATACTCTGGATGTTTGCTGCAAATAGACGAGTAGCCTATTACCCCTGACTCCTATTGCAACTTACTTTCTTTTTCCTGTGGCTTATATAAAATCTAGAATTCCTTTCAATTTAAGAGGTAGAATGTCAGCTTTTCCTGCTGACATATTCACAATTGATTTGCCCAGGAAAAGTGCAAAAAATTACAGTTCTTTTAAAAATGTATTATAGAATATAAATATAAATATTTGCCCTTGTTTCCATTCACGTGAGGGAAGAAGAGATGAATAAGAACATTCAGGTCATATTTGGTACGTAGTAACACTTAAATTCTTAATAGAGTTTTGGATTATAAAGTCAAAATTAGGTGGCTATCTCTCTTGTACAAAATGAGATGAGAAGAGAGACCTTTTGTTTTACTATAAATTTTAATGAAATTCCAGAATACATTGACAGTGTCTTCAGTGCATCAATAGTGCTGCACTAAAATGCTTGATGTTTTCCTTGGGGTATCTTCGGTTACTTTAAAACGTAAAGCAAACTAGTCATAACAATATTTTCTCATGAGAATAGGGGTGAATTAAGGCCTGTTTTTTACATTGACATTACCAGCTCAGCTTCTTTTTGCTGCCAGAAAAATTCAGTACAGTTTATAGCTGTATTTCCAACTATATTAGTTGTGCTGTTTTGTTGGTATAGTGCATTATAAATACCATTAAATCCTTAATTAAAAAATTTAATGTAAATAATGTGTCTGTAATACGTAGAAGTCAACTGGGGCTGATTTGCATAGACAGAGGTTGCGTGCTGATTGATGACATCCATTACAGTAAGGCTGTATTTGTTTTAAACAACAAATGGGTAATTATGTGCAGACTGCCAGGTATAGAAGGTAGTTTGCAGGTAGATAAATTATAGCTCTTGATCTCATTGATTAGGTCTGCTGTGGGACTATTGATTCCTATTTGTAAATGTTTCTTATCAGGATTGTAGAAAAAAATGAAAATAGGGAAACCTGTCATAAACTTCTACATTCCTCTAAATATTAGGGTATTAGGAGAAAAATCCACTTTTGGGGCATGTAGTTTCAAAACAGTAATTTAGATTATCAAGTTCTTAGAGCAGTAATTGTTTGAGGGAGCTATAAGAAGTTATACAGCTCTTCAGGCACTGAAGTGAATGTGGAAGCTGGGAACGGGGGGAGTGGGTTATCTTCCTGAGTTCTGTCAGTAGACTTTGGAGTATCTTGAATGATAAAGTGTATAGTTTGAGAGAGATCATGCATTTCTAGAACCTTAAACTTCTATGATTTCACTTTCTAAAACTCTGATTAGTTAATATTGTATAATTCATTGGATAGATTAGATTATGGATTGATGGTTTCTTATTCTAGCCAGCAAGTGAAACCTACTGATTGATGATAAACTGTGGTCAGTATTAGATATGTTTTAAAACTTTTATTAAAGCTCTTAATTCAGTTTTTAATTCTGTGAAGGGTGAACGTACAATGCTATATGAGTTTTTTTAAATTAATCTAATACTTAATGCTTACAATATGAGTTTACCCAATGCCTCCAAGAAAAAAGAATCACAATGTGTATGTGGTAGAAATGACAGATAATAATATCGGTCATGGAAACTACAAGATGCAAAGAATTGTTTTCATCTCCAGAAGCACAAAGAAGTGATTGAAGTATTTTTAAGATCAATTTTAACATTGAGTATCAAAGTAGAAAAACGAAGCAGTAATGAGCTCAGTCTAACAAGTGGGATGCTTACAAAGGCCAGCAAACCTGCCTCTGCGAAACTAGCTGCCATCCACAAAGCAAGCTGAGGAATATAGCCAGGTTCTTATGTAGCACTGCATCTATTTTTGAGGCTAATGTTGCTGACATTCTCCTTTGCAATTTTGGCGTGACTTTCTCTTAACAAGGACTTCTTTTAGGGAAATAAAGCTCCCTTTTTTAACAAGCTAAATAAATGTGGTGTACAAATTTACTGTCAAAGAGAAAGATGCCCTTTCCCCAAATATTCATCTCTGATAGTCACGTACTCCCTAATTAATAATCTCTTCAAAAAATTATTACACAATTACTACTTGTATTGGGGGGGAGGAGGAACATGTATCTTGAATGAATTTGCCAGAACTTCTTTCATCTAGCTTTCAAACAGCTCAACGACTGTACTAAATCATTACTGATAGAGAGCAACAAACATCACATGGTACCAGACCTTGCTAGAGCAATAACTGTAAAGCTTGCAAGTCTCAAGGGACAGTCAGAAAAATACATCAAAGTACATGAATTTTGTGTGTGTGCAGTTGCAACTGTGTATTTTATTTAGTCTGATACTCTCTTTGTCCACGTGGAAACCATGTTGGTGGAACTAAAATACGAGGACGAATTCTCAAATTTGGTGGATTAAACATTTAATTGCAATGTAGTACCATATCACTAATATCTTGGGCCTTATTCTCAGGGAAAACTACAAGATGTCTAGATAAGATAAGTCTGATAACTAAAATTTAAAATTTGGTTGAATAACCTTGTAGTTGATAGAGACACTGATTTTTATTGCCTTTTTTTTTTCTCCTGCTAACCCTTCACTAACAGGTATGCAGCAATCTTTCTGTCTCTTTATACAGGTAGTAGCAACTTGGTCCCATGCTAATAAACTCTTTGAAAGCCAGCTATCCTTTTTGTCTCGAGGGGCCTAATTAGTATAGTTAAGTTTAACTAAGCACAATTCTCTAAAACTGTAATTAGTTTGGAAAGTGTCACTACTTGTCAGACCTGACACTTCAGGGACTGAACACTTGCCCACCTGTTTGGTTGGGGTTTTTTTTCCCCTCAAGTATATAATTTTGTGTAATTTGAAGTGCACTGGAGAAATGAGTAGCGAAAGGTAAACTTTTGATGACAGAATTTTTTTTCTGATAGTTGTGTGATGTCTATTGTCATCCTCAAAGGACCCCCATGACTTAACTGATTTTGATAAGATATTGCACTTCGTGCAATAATGTAATTGAATTATCTGCACTGAGTGTCAGCTTCGTTGCTATCTTGACTCTGCAATATGCAAGATTCAAACCTAGCACAATATGTCCTTTTAATCCAGCTACTTCAGTGTCAAGTGCCCAAACAGGTACTTTCATGCATATTAGAGAACTGCATTAGTAGCAAAATAGGGTATAAGGTGATACTGGAGCAAAACAAATCCTATCTAGCTATTTGACAAAACATTCTGGTGAAGAGGTAGAAAATAAAATATGCATTCTGGTGTGCAGCTGAAGTTTTTCTTCTGAGAAACAAACCTGAGTAAGTTTTCAAGACACCCTTCTTGAAATATCAGCTGCTCTTTTGGATCAGTTGGGGCTACAGAGAGCTATGACAAGTCAAACTGATACTAAGATTAAGGTCTGAGCCAAGGATTTATGCAGTCTAGCTTTAAATTCTGGTGTGGGTGTGTGCGCATGTGCAAATGGCTTCTTTGTGCTACGCTTCCTTGTTTATAAAATGAAAAGATATATCTTGGACCTACTTGGAGGAATCTTGTGGGTTAGGGCCCTAGAAGGTAGAGCGGTCCAAGAGAGCTGGTTAATATTCAAGCATCACTTCCTCCAAGCTCAAGATCGATGCATCCCTACAAGTAAGAAATCAAGCAAAGAGGGCAGCAGACCTGCATGGATGAGCAAGGAGCTTCTGGCAAAACTCTAATGGAAGAAGGAAGTTTACGGAATGTGGTAAAAGGGACAGGCCACTTGCGAGGAATATGGGAATGTTGTCAGAGTATGCAGGGATGCGGTGAGCAAAGCTACGGTCCATTTCGAATTAAATCTGGCAAGGGATGTCAAGGACAAGAAGGGCTTCTTCAGGTACATCAGTAGCAAAAGGAAGACTAGGGAAAATGTGAACCCATTGTTGAATGAGGTGGATGCCCTGGTGACGGAGGATACAGAAAAGGCAGAGTTACTGAATGCCTTCTTTGCTTTAGTCTTTACTGCTAAGGCCAGCCCTCAGGAATCCCAGACCCTGGAGGTAGGAGAGGAAGGAAGACTTTCCCTTGGTCGAGGAGGAATGGGTTAGAGATCATTTAGGCAAACTGGACACCCACAGATCCATGGGCCCTGATGGGATGCACCCACAAGTGCTGAGGGAGCTGGCAGATGTTATTGCTAAGCCACTCTCCCTCATCTTTGAAAGGTCATGGAGAACAGGAGAGGTGCCTGAGGACTGGAGAAAAGCCAGTGTCACTCTAATCTTCAGAAGGGCAAGAAGGAGGATCCATGAGACTACAGGCCAGTCAGCCTCGCCTCCATCCCTGGAAAGGTGATGGAACAGCTCATTCTGTATGTCATCGCTAAGCATGTGGAGGAAAAGAAAGTTATCGGGAGTAGTCAACATGGATTCACCAAGGGGAAATCATGCTTGACCAATCTGATAGCCTTCTATGATGGCATGACTGGCTGGGTAGATGAGGGGAGAGCAGTGGATGTTGTCTACCTTGACTTCAGCAAGGCTTTTGATGCTGTCTCCCACAACATCCTCATAGGTAAGCTCAGGAAGTGTGGGTTAGATGAGTGGACAGTGAGACAGATTGAGAACTGGCTGAATGGCAGAGCTCAGAGTGTTGTGATCAGTGGCGCAGAGTCTAGTTGGAGGCCTGTAGCTAGCAATGCTCCCCAGGGGTCAATACTGGGTCCAGTCTTGTTCAACTTCTTCATCAGTGACCTGGATGAAGGGACAGAGTGTACCCTCAGCAAGTTTGCTGACGATACAAAACTGGGAGGAGTGGCTGATACACCAGAAGGCTGTGCTGCCATTCAGCGAGACCTGGACAGGCTAGAGTGTTGGGCGGAGAGGAACCTGATGAAGTTCAACAAAGGCAAGGGTAGGGTCCTGCACCTAGGGAGGAATAACCCCATGCACCAGCACAGGTTAGGGGTTGACCTGCTGGAAGGCAGCTCTGCAGAGAAGGACCTGGGAGTCCTGGTGGACAGCAAGTTAACCATGAGCCAGTGATGTGCCCTTGCGGCCAAGAAGGCCAGTGGTATCCTGGGGTGCGTTAGGAAGAGTGTGGCCAGCAAGTCGAGGGACATTATCCTCCCCCTCTACTCTGCCCTGGTGAGGCCACATCTGGAGTACCGTGTCCAGTTCTGGGCTCCCCAGTTCAAGAGAGACAAGGAACTACTGGAGAGAGTCCAGCGGAGGGCTATGAAGATGATTAGGGGGGTGGAGCATCTCTCTTATGAGGAAAGGCTGCGAGAGCTGGGTCTGTTTAGCCTGGAGAAGAGGAGACTGAGGGGGATCTTATCAACGCTTACAAATATCTTAAGGGTGGGTGTCAGGAGGATTGGGCCAGCCTCCTTTCGGTGGAGCCCAGTGACAGGACAAGGGGCAACGGGCACAAACTGAAACACAGGAAGTTCCCACCTGAATGTGAGGAAAAACTTCATTACTTTGAGGGTGACAGAGCACTGGAACAGGCTGCCCAGAGCGGTTGTAGAGTCTCCTTCTCTGGGGATATTCAAAACCCACCTGGACACGATCCGGTGCAACCTGCTCCAGGTGAACCTGCTTTAGCAGGGGGTTGGACTAGCTGATCTCCAGAGGTCCCTTCCAACCCCAACCATTCTGTGATTCTGTGATCTTCCAATCTCAAAGGAGTTTTGGGAGATTAAAGCCATAAATTCTGGAGGCATGCAGATTTCATGGCAGATGTGGCCATCATGGTCCTTCCAGAAACTCGTAAGATACAAAAAAGTACCACCCTGCACTAAAACACTCTAGACACAATGGTCAAGTTAAGGACCATTGTATACTAGTTAGATTCTTTATAGAAATATTTCCTTTTCTTCCTTACTTCTAAAAATCTTTTATCCAGAAGATCCTTCATTTTAAGAGTATACCAGCTTGGAATCAAATAGCTATAGATAAATGCAATGAAATTTTCTTGGCATCAGCTGTATTATTCTTTCTCACTCCTTCTATGAAACAGTCCCTGTTCAACATTAAAAACACTCTCCTTGCTAGGAATTTAAGCTTTGAGGCCAATATTCACTTAGTAAATAGTTGCACTCACTTCTAAATTTGGTAATTACACCATGGTGTGTTCCCCTCTCACCAGAAGTGAAAGAGAAGAAACTAGAGAAGATTCCAGGGAGGAAAGAGCAGCTCTGTTGCAACATTCCAGCCCTTTGTGGTATTCCAAAGGGGAGGAAAAAAAAATCACTGTAGATTTGAAGAGATGTTTTTAGGAACAGAGTTGGGCAATGAAGCACTGTGAGCTATCAGAAGCTCAGACGGGAGTTAGTTTTGCAAGGAGTAAAGTTCTTGCCAGGTACGTTCCCTCTGACTGCTCTCCCAGTTGTGGAATCTGGGAGGGTAGCTGGAGGAAGGAGCAGGGAGGGAGTCGATATGAGGCTCGGCCAAACGTGAAAACTTAGTGCCATCCTTGTGGAGCTGCTTTTAAAAGCATATGTGTAGATTCCTTTGACGTGGTAAATGGCTTCTCTGATCACACCTATGAAGACTTTTACAAGAAAAAACTTCAAACCAGAAACTGTATTAATTTTTCTGTTACTTTGAAATACCTGTTCTGTGACCGGCATTTGTACTCTTCTTTTAATGTTCATTTAAAGCTATGAAAAAGCACATCGTCTATTTAATTTTTATAAGCTTATTTTAAAAAAATAAAAAACTTTTAAAAAGATTTCTGTTTTCCGGTGCAGTGTAAACGTCAGACTAAAACTCTAACTGTAGCAGTAGTAGTTTTATTGTTTATGGTATAAACATTGTAAATATGCAGCAGTTTTTATCAAAATATGTTTTACAAACTTTTGACTAAATTAATAGCACTCCTGGGGAAGAGCCAAAAAAGTCTATCTATCTAATATGCTGTTTCATAAAATGTAAATCAGACCATCACCAGTCGTGAAACTTTATGTACCAGTATATTAAAGTTGGTCTCAAAATGCGAGTGTTCCCATCATTTCATCCTGCATTAAGCTTCAGAACTATGTGTATTTATTGTCATGGAAATTTAATTGTGTTAATGTAGTGCCTGACTCCTAATGAATAATTTGCAAAAGAAGTGGACTGACACTTTCTCAGCATATTGTGTTTGCATCTTAATGAACATTTTCTGCTTGGTCATGATCAAAATAGGAATACATTTACATAATGGTAATCAAGCACTTGTTCTTAGCATTTGGAAAAGGGCAGGACTTAAATTTAATTTTTAGTGTGTACATGTCTCTAACACAAATTTAACAACTAGTTTAAACTACAAGTTGCTGTCACAGTGAAAACTGATATTATAACTATCCCTTCTACAAGCTCTATATTAAATGTTCTTTTAAGATGTTTTATAGATTGATATTTTATAACTCATTCCTATTGCTTGCTCTCTAGACATAAATCTTATCTGAACTTTTCCTAATCTTTCTCAACCTTTTTAATTTAGATGATCACTTTCCGTTTTTAGCTATTCGTGGAGTGATAATTCTTTTCTGCTAGTTTGGTGCCATTTCATCTTTGGAACCAGAGAATAACAAGTGCTTAAAAACATCTTTAAAGATGTTTGTCTAGGAGCCTAAAGGAAGCAGTCGTCTTTTCCTTTTTTATTTTTCTTTTTTTTTTATTTCTCCAATTTTAAAGTGGAAATCTAATTAATTCTCTTAAAATTAAGAGAAACAGAGAAACAGATACAGAGTTAGAAATAGTTATTTTTAGACAAGGTGTTGTCTGTTCTCATTTGTTTGCTTCTTCTGTTCCTGGTAATAGTATTTTTTATAAAAGATGATGAAAGGGAGCATAAGAAAATAATTTGTGACACTTTAGTTGAAAAAGAAAACGGCAGTCCTAGGCAACCTGTTTTGACTATGTAATTTTTTTCCCCTCCTTTTGGTTTTTGTTTGTTTGTTTTTTGGGTTGGAGGTTTTTTGTTGTTTGGGTTTTTTGCTTCCTATTCCAAGAGTGTCATGTGTTTCATTGTTTTATTAATTGACAGCCCAAAAGTTACGTTCACTTTTCTGGAATCGGGGGGAAAAGAAGCTTCTGCCAGGAGGAGATTTTGTGGTAAGAGAAATGTGTGTTGGCTCTCATTGTGAGGATGGAATCTTTTGGCTAAAATATGGTGTTGCAATGCACAGAGAAGTGGAATGGAAAGGAGAGGGATATGAAGGATGAGAATATAGGAAAAAGAAGTGAGGCTAAAGGAAAAAAAAAAAAGACAACTTTGCTGCTTTGCTTTCTTCAGTACTGTTTGTTTAAAAAAGAGCAAAGCATACTATGGATCTTTCTTCCCCCCCCTCCATCTCTCAGAAACAGCTAAAATGTGCTTTTCTCATTTTTCAGTGGCAAACAAAGCAAGACTACAGGGACTTGTCGTATACTTTCAGGCATATTGTAAGAATTGGATTATGAGGGAAATGATCAGCAGTACAAACACACTGTGTAATCTGTGCATTTTATGCAAGGGATTCCTGAATGGTGTTTAGCAAGTCATTTGAAGCACAGGCTTGTGGTGTTAGTGCTTCTGTGACAGCATCTTTCATCCGTTAGCACTAATTGTGCCCGTAATGCTTCTTTTGGGCTTGCTTTGAAATTTCAGTGCAGTTCCAGTACGACTAGAATCGGGCTTCATTTAATGTAGTAGTCCAACTGTCTCCCAGTTTTTAATTGTCATAAAAATTATATGTAGACTGTATGAAGCAACTCTGTTCCTGATGTTGGTTCTCACAGGTAGAAACCACTGTTTTTTATCAGCTTCTCACTGAGATAAATCATCCATTATCAGTGTTAAAACGTAGAGCTTCAGGCTGTACCTTTTACTCTGCGGTAAGCTCACACAACTTGTTTTCTTTTGGAAAAATAGCGTGTCTGTGTGTACAGGTGTAGGACAACAGCAGGAAAGAGCAACTACTACTGCATAATAACAAAACAAAGACAATTTACTTTCTCTTGATAATAGTCATCTATATTTGGTGACTTTATCCTTGTGAATTGTTTGATTAGAGCCCATGGATTTACTGAGAAAACCTCAGTAAAACCCTAGCATTGCTTCCCAGATAAAGCAAAAATCATAAGAGGATCAAATTGAGACTCATTCCTTGGTCCTGGTAGATTAATTTTGTTGTATTTTGATGCGGCTGTTGAAAAAGTGCATGTCCTCAGTTTCCCTCAGCTCTCTGCTGTGTCTTCATTGAAAGTTACGTCACTTGTTTATGGTTTACCATACTGGTTTAAGCCACCAATGGAGACAGGTTGGTGGTAAGGGGCTAAGATGGGAAGTAGAGCTGAGGAGGAGCAGCCACATGGCCCATTCCTCATCCCTGAATGGTCCTTCCCAACCTTTACTATGTCTATCTGAGCTCTTCTGTACAATAGTTGAGAGCTCAAAGGAGCTGGCAAATACTGCGCTGACATCCAGATTTTTAGGAAAGCCAAGCAAAAGCATGTGATGTCTGCCACCACCTTTACTACAAATACTTAGATAGAAGCAGACACTCTGGTAGTAAAGCACAAGTTTAATGACCAGCCTTGTAAAGACAATTACTGGTTTTGATTTTACAGAGAGTTTGACTGTTTTACGAAGTGTACATAGTAGCTGAAGTTGTATGATGAGAATATGGTGGTGTATAACGTGGAGATTTTGTTTCAAGGAGGAACTGCAATGTTTTGATATTCCAGGTTCCTTCTGAAAGGAAATGAATTAGCAATTCACTGTTGTGAACCTTTGAAGGGTCTGAGTCATCTTTAAACTCAGTCAGGACTGGAAAGAGCATTGCAAGCTGACGCATAATAGCTGCTTCCAAAATAGATATTGACAATGGACTCGCGTGCGAGAGAAGGAAGAGTGATTGAGTATTTTCACTTTGAAATGAGAAGTCTAGTGTCTTTAACTCGTTCTTAAAAATATACATGAGCACTATTTAATTTTTTTACTGGCAAATTTTTTTTCCACTCAGAGGAAGTTCTGATTTTGGTGTCGTTAGATATTCCACTGGGTCTCTGCACTTCAAGGATGGAGACATTGATCCCTTAGCGTAAGTTTCATTTGCATAAGTATGCTATATCTGTGCTGCATAATTATAGACCACCAGTACAAGCAGCAGAATATTACATGTCTGGAACTTGAAAAATTCTTTTAATTTGACATTTTTGTATTTTTCATCAGTCAGGGGTTGGTTTCATTTCAGGGAATTGTTGAATAGAGAAACTATGATTGAAGTACCAGTTTCAAACATCTAGTTAGTCATCAGCATGCTTACTATGTCAATGTTTTATTCTGTATAATGTAAGAATTTTGCATTCTATTCCATGGGTTTTAGCAAAATATAAGACATAAAAATGCATATGCCTAACTTGGATTGGGAGATAAATCTCTAAAAGTATAGCATGGAGCAGAAAAGAAAAACAAAACTGAAAAAAACCCACATAGTTCATTTGTCACAGTGCAGTGATTATCCAGATCTTGATATATGTAAGAGAGCTTAAGAATAAGCATTTCCAAATGATTTTTGTTTGTCTAGTGTTCACAGCTTCTTCAGGGTGAAGGTGAAATCGTTCCAGGAAGCATCCATGTATTACCAAAAATAAACATCTAATGAAATATTTAAAAATTAAAGTTGAGGTAGCAAATGTTGGCTATGGGATAGAATCTGTCAAATGCAAAGTAGAACAAAGCTCTTCTTTTAAATGCAAAAAAAGCATAATTTGGGGGTTTTTTTTGTGTAGGTGTGTTTGTCTTGGGGGAGCTATCTTAAAACTGCCATTATCTTAATCTGGGGACTGCTTCTGCATCGGTAGATGAAATGTGGATTTTCTTAGATAAGAAGAATAATGTTTCTATACCTAAGTGTTTATCTTCTTTATTCCTGTTTCTTTGTTTTTAAGTATAAATGGAAACTAGGCAACAGCAACTTGAATGTGGGCTCCTTAATGTTTGGGAGTATTTACGACAGAGGAGTAGGGCTTCAGTGTGCTGAATAAGAAGCAGGAGAGTTTAGGGAATACTGGGGAGATTTGACAGCAGAAGCTGAAGAGCTGGAGGCTTGGTGCTTAAAATGAAGCCAGAGAAGGGTGGTAAGGTGTGTTTGAGAAGACACCAATAGCTGTGAACAGAATACAAACAGAGCCATCGTAGCTGAAAACTCACAGTTGTGGACTTCATTACAAAGTACTTGGCATAACTGTGTATTGGTAAGCAGTTTTTGATGTTGGTGGCAGGGAATTATTTTGGGTGGGGTTTTTTTCGGTTGGTTTGGGGGTTTTTTGGGTTTGGGTTTTGTTTTGGTTTGGGTTTTTTTTTACTATAATTGAGTACTATAATTTTTTTTTCCCCAAAAAGAAGTAAATGTTCTGTCTTCCCACTGGCAGAGCTTTGAGAAGAAAGGAGTTGGATGATATATTCCTCTCCTTTAGTTTGGGGGTCTGCAATCAAAAAACTTGTTTACTTTGGTCTGCCAGCACAAATACCAAGTGTATTAAAAGATCCTCTGGTTCCTCACTTTGATATATTGCTGAATACAAGTATAGTCTCTCTGAACAGATCAGTGGCTCTGTATACTTGGTTCTTTTTTCAGTCTCTAATAAATGGGCAAAGAAATG
>VYZW01015372.1:0-71690 GCA_013401315.1 Balaeniceps rex
GTCGAGTCTGTTTTGCCCATGACGGTAATTGCTGAGTGACATCCCTGTCCTTATCTCGACCCACAAGCCTTTTGTTATATTTTCTCTCCCCTGTCCAGTTGAGAAGAGGAGTGACAGAGCGGCTTGGTGGGCACTTGGCATCCAGCCAGCATCAACCCACCACATAAGGAAAAAAAGGCAAGTACTTTGGGAACAGCATTGTCCACATTTCACCAAGTCTCACTGTTGCTCAGAGCACTCTAGAATTAAACAGATGTTTAATTTTAAATTCTCAAAAAATCTCACACCAGAATAATACTTTCATTCCTCATTTAAAAAAAAATTACATTAATGGTTGCTTACACACCGTCTGGCAGCGTAACAGGGATGTGCTCATTGAGATGCCGAGATGCGGGGACAGATAAGCCAGTCGGATGCGTTAGGGACTGCAGTTTCCCAGTCACAGCATTGGGCAGCATCCCCTCCACTGAACCACTGCAGCTCGGGGGTAGAACCCCATCGCACTTTCTGTTGCAGCTGATCGCTTCGCCTCTCCTGCAGCTACCTGCAGGCACACAGCTAACAGGCAGGGCAGAGGCAGGTTTAGGTGAGGCAGCCGCCTACCTGCTGTTGATACCAAAACGAGCTTCACATAAGCAACAGAGCGGCGATTACTTTTCGGCAGCATAAGCTGGACTTCAACCAGCCATCTACTGGCAAAAGCCTCCGACTCCCAGTGAGACTCGAAGATATTAAAAGACATCAGGAAGGAGTTGAGGCTTAGAGAAAAATGACCCTGGATTAGGGAAAAGAGAGCTCAAACCCATCAAGCATTTCAAAGCGAAACAAAATCTTCGGATGTCATTTGGCTGCTTTTATCTGCAAATGCAGTTTTATCTGTGGGGGGAGAAAAATAAACCCTACAGGAACACTTAGCGCAGTGGAAAAAAATAATGTTAAATTAAGCTTACAAAAATGTTTCTCTTTCTGAAAATCTTGGCTGGCGACAAATGGCTTGTGCCAAGTTATAAATCAAGCGTTGGGTTTCTTTTAACGCTCAGCATCCCCTGATTTATGATGCCATCACAACCTCTCGATTGATTTCTGACTTGGTGATCCATCTTCCTCTATAGGTAGCTGCCCATTATAACGCCTCTTCCTGAGCAGGCGGCACGTTCCACTTCCCAGAAGGGCTTTATAAAGGAGAGGCTTGAGCGGAAACCCGCTCGCTGGCAGAGCACAGACCTGAGAGGCCAAGGTGTCCACAGAGGGAGGGGAGATGGATGATGTTTGTATGAAGGAGTAGCACTACTCACTTGAGTACACGCACTGAGGGGTCCACATTTGCTGGTCATTGAACCAGCACGGCCTTGGGCAGCACGGGTATGTTCCTGGAGACCCCAAGACAGCCCTTCCTTTTTTGTTTTGGGTGACTAGAGCCTCCATACTTCAGCAGGGTTTAGCTCCTGACAGCAGCTATCCCTCACAGGTAGAAACAAATTAAACCTTGCAAGCCAGAAGGAAAATTCAAGCTCACCAAAACCTCTCACCAAATAGGAAAGCCTTTTCCTCTAGAAGCATCCCACTCCTCAGCAAGGCCTGTTCCCACCAGCTCAGTGATCCAAGAACATCAGGGCTTACCTGGGACTTAGACGACCAACGCTGTGACAAACTCCCGTGCAATGCAATGTGCACCTCCCCATCAGACTCCAGGTGGGTGGGAGCTGTACAAGGGCTTGTTCCTGCGTCCTCGCTTGGCTGCAGAGGTCACCAGACGCATCTGTTCCGGGGCACCTATCCCCTGCATATCTCAACCCACAGAGCACTCCCTAACTCACTCTTGTCAAAAAAAGCCAGATTAACAACATGCAGCTATTTATACTGAGGCTCATTTTAACCAAAATAGGTGAGGGTGGGTTTTTGTGAGCAGCAGGGACGGCAGTAGTGAGTAGCTGGGAGCACTCACCCCCAAATCCAGCACACCTGGAGGCTGTTAAGGAGACCCAAGCACCTCAGAAATGAGAGACAATGGGGATGTCAGGGGAAAGGTAGCCAAATGCCAACCACTCAAAGCCCTTTGAGGTTTCTGGACTGCAGCGGGCTATGGGTTAGCTCTGTGTCCCAGGCAATGCATCAGATCTTGGGGTGAGTGCGGGCAGCACGAATATGGGCTGGAAATCCCCGGAGCGCTGCGATTCACTGGCTACAGAACCATGCCTGTATCAGCCAGGTTATGTATCTTTATCTAAAGCATGGTCTCCTATATAAACATTTTCTTGGGGAGTCCAGAAGCTGGCTGTCCACTCAGATGGTGCCTTTTTAACTTCCAAGATAAATAGGTCTTTTTCGTGTCACTATAAAGCATTATTTATAGTGGAAAGGGCCTGTGAATGGCGCATGCTGTCAGTTCAGTATGTAAATGATGCCAGCTCCGTTTGCTACATCCCATCAATTATTTTCATACACTTTTCTTTGTCTTCATCTGTCAGACGAAAAGTCACCTTGATGCCTTGAAGTGGTTTTCTTCTCCCATTTCCTTTGGTGTGTGACTCTGAGGCTTGGCAGGGAGGAGAACATGGGATTTTCAGAAGCAGTTAAGTGAGTCAGGAGAACAAGCCCTGATGGCCTTTGGAGCTCCACCGATCAGCCAGACTGAAGAGCTGCCTCCTGATTAAAAACTGTGTGCTATAGGGCTTCTTCATAGGAGCTTCAAGGATGAGATGGCCTAAAGAGCCAACCCCGATCTCATGGAAAGGGTAGAATGGCAACGCACACATGAGCAGGGTAAGTAGGATTAGGACCTCGGCGTCACCCGTGTGTATTTTTTTCAAACAGCCTTCGCTCATCCCGTTCTTGGTAGCCGAGTGCTGCTGGCTTCCATCCTCTTGCGTCTTTTTTTCTCCAGGCTCAACTTTTTCTCTACTTTTATTACTAATCTTTGGGTTAGCCTACTCACTTCCCACACTTATTTTGGGTGTCTGTCTCCCATTCCCACTCAGCACCACTTGATCATCCCCCATCAGACCCTTAGCTGGTATAAACCAACTTTCTTGGCTTGGTATTAGCAGTTATGGATCTGACCCGGTTACCTGAGAACACTTTACAGGGGTTCAACAAAAGACTTGCAGAGCTTTTGGAAGCAGAGATGTCCCGTTACTTTCGCCCATTCTTATGAGCAGGGCACATTTCCTCGGATGACCGAACCTCAGCCACCCCTTCCCCCTGGCCCGCAGATAGGCAGGCGGCAGCGCTCGGGCTCAAGGTGCTCGGTCTCTCTTCTGATGCGGAGAGAGGAAAAAAATAAAATAAACCAAACCCATAAATCACAAAGCTAGCAAATGAAAATAAATACACTTAACAATATTTCCATGCCACTTTTTATTATTATTATTTATAATGGTATTACAGAATTTTGTAAAATTAAAGTAAATGTCAAGCAGAATGTAATAATTTTCCTTGGGGTTTGGCACATTTGTGTGCCTGACAGTTTCACATTTTTCTTTATATCCGTGAAGACAGGAGCCTGACAGGGCTATATTTTGCTACCCACTTTGTTCAATTTTGTCATAAATTGGAGCGAACAAAACAGTGAAAATACAGACACCAAATTAATCAAAGAAATTACATTTTAAAGCACCTCATACAAACATGTATGAAATAATCATACTGTGCCAGGAGAGCACATGAAGAAAACCAGTATTTCCCCCCCCAAAACACATGCACTTTGCCCCCAGAAGGGCAGAGACCTCACCCCAGGGCCATTAGTGTTACGCACCAAGATGTTGCTCCTCAGCTGCTCTTGCCTTGCAGGGCCCTGAATGAATTTCTCACCCATGCATGTCTCTACCAGCTTATACAAATTTCTGCTGTTCACCTCCCATGGCAATGAGCTGCATCTTTTAACATGGCAGTGGGTGCTTGACATGCAGCAGCTAATTTGGGGTGCCAGGGCACACGGCCACGTGGTGACATTTCGACAGGTCGCGCTCAAGTTCACACCTTCATCCCCTGACTTCTGCTGCCACCGGCACCACCTGCAAACACCCTTCACCTGCAGAGCCTGATGCCATGCCGTCCCTGCCAGGCCACCGGGGGCCTTTCATTAAAAGCGCGGTGGCTGTTTCTCTTGTTTCAAGGGACACATTTGCGGCAGCACAGGAAGAAGCACCATGCATAAAGAATTGCAATTTCCATGAGAATGACAAGGAGAAATGTGAAGCGAGTGGTGGGGCTGTCCTCGGGCCAATCCTTTCTGCCTGAGTAAATTCAATTTGAATTCCTCTTGAAACACCAGCTCTGCAGCACTTGGACTATACTGAAAAGGTCACTGGAGGCAATGTCAGACATACTCTCCAGCTCCACTACAAGTGCACTGATAGAGATTCATAACAACGTATTACTGCAGCTGGAGATCCAAAGTGACTCTCCGAGGAATCCTCTCCACTTATCTGGCAGCAGCAGATGATTTCATTACTCCTCTTTAATGCCTGGGCAGAGGCGTTAGTACCTTCTCTCCCTGCCCCCCCAAATGCTGACTTGGAAGCACTTCTTGGAGCTTGTTAGAGTTGGTGAGGATGGTTGGTGGGGTCTTGCAAATCTGAAGTGCATTTCAGCCAGTTGAAAGGGCTGCATTGGTATCTCACTTACCTTCTTCCTACCTGTCTGGGCTTCAGAGGACTGTTCGGATAGAACTGAGGCCAGGAGCACTGGGAAGTCATAGTGGCTGAATCAGCTGTCCCCTTGAATTGTGCTAAGCATCCAAAACACACTTCTGGCATGTGCAGGAGTCTCGTTATCTCCTGCTAGAATTAGGCTTAAAACCTGAAACATAAGATGTTTCCTTTCTTCTCAAATTTGGTATTTTGCCCTGTAACCCTGCAGTATGAAAACATGAACTTTTCCCTTATCCAGCTACTGACCAGCCCTTTGCTGCTAACCCAGCAGTGCCGGACGCAGGCAGCAGTCACGTTGCAATGAGTTGCACGTGCTCACCCATCCCAAGGAGCTGGAAAGCAGCAGCGTTGTACAGAGCGCGGCGCAATGGGAGATCCGAACAGCGGAGACCTGGAAAGCTGCCACATTCCCTCACAAATGTGGAAGCAGTTCAGTGGTAGATTAAGGGATTTTTTCCTACGCAAACTATATACACCCATCAATATATGGCAAAAATGCATTTTAAGCTTATTTGTGTATTTGTTGCTAAATACCATAATGGGCTCCAGCTGTATAGCAGGAGGGCCCATTCACTGAAACTTTACTGTTGATTTTATTTTTTTTTTATTTTTTTGCTTTCATTATTGTACTATAAATGTATTTCCACCAATTCTGCTCTGTGCCTGTAGAACGCCTGACTTCTCCTATCACACCTGTTTTCTCTTATTTGTCATCCGTTATTTTAATTCCCCATCTATTGTGCGGAATCTGAAAATCGTCTGATAAATCCCATTCTTTACTTTAAAAAAAGCCCATGAGGAGGTTTTAATAAGTGAAATTTGCATTTTTCCACACCGTGCGCAATGAAAGCGTCCGGTGAATAACCCCCGATTGTCAGGTGTTCGCATTCCCATCATCTAAGCGGGGGGATAATTAGCAGACAAACGAAGGTTTACAATTCTGCAAATATCTCAGAAAGACCATTTGGCTGCTTGATCGGTGGAAGGATATTTTTAAAACTGCCATTTGAGACTCAGCTGTATTGCTAATTAAATGAGAATTTCATAAAAATAATCTGAAAAAAGTCTCTGTTAATTGGAGAACGATAATGAACAGACTTGCTAAACAGAGGCATAAACGTCAAACAATTGAAGAGGGATAATAAAGTGCCATGTTATCGTGTAATGCCAGGCAGCTTTCCTACTTCTATTTGAAGTTTTAACTTTTAGCCTTTTTTTTTGTGAATGGCATCCAAAAATGTGCTTTGCAATCATAATTTCCAGAGCTTCAACTTGGCGTTAGCAATGCATGGGTAACAGTGACTGTCACATTAACGGCATCCTTGCCTTAAGACTTCTTGCATTCTGTTAACAGCTTTTGTGTTCTGCAATGAGTATGAGGGGGGAAATGCATTAATATTGTATGGATGTTATTCATGCAAGATAGTGGCGTTATTGAATTAGTGATTCTTTGTAATAGTAATGACTTCCAGTACTGTATTGTACAGCAAAATACGTGGAGTCAGGAAGGAACTCGTGAGCCTAACGGAAGACTGTTCTGTTGGTGCTGCTCAGCGTTTGGTTCTCACGTGCTGCAATCGCACCAGGAGCAGCGTGCACCTCCCTTCCCCTCAGGTCATCAGATTAAGACTGATCATATATTTATAGGGGCAGACTCTACCTAT
This sequence comes from Balaeniceps rex, assembly GCA_013401315.1. Taxonomy (NCBI): domain Eukaryota; kingdom Metazoa; phylum Chordata; class Aves; order Pelecaniformes; family Balaenicipitidae; genus Balaeniceps; species Balaeniceps rex. The sequence goes on from VYZW01015372.1 coordinate 6,317, forward strand.
GCTGGTGCACTGGAGTAGGGAGTGCTGCCGGGACGGTGATCCTCGGCCACCCTGCGCTGGGACAAAGGTGCTGTCCTAATTCCTGCAGCTGGCAGGGGGTCATGATCTTGGGTTAGCAAAAGGCTGGCAGCTTGTGACATCCGCTCTGCATCGCTCCTTCCCTGGCCCTTGGCACCATATCACAGGCACACAGCAGATGGCACAGAGCTGCATGGAAAAATTTGCAGGAAAATCTTCATTCATTTTACACCAGCAAAGAGTTCTGCAACTGTGGCTGCCTCCCGCGATGTGAAATTTGCCGTGCTGCCTTCGCACTCTCACAGCCCAAAGCGAGCAAGAGTGTGAAGCAGAGACCTCAGCCTGAGAATAAAGTGTCTCCTGGATATTCCACTTCTCTTCTGTGAAAAAAAAGCAACTTTGTGAAAGCCCAGTGTAATGAGAATTGACTGCCCTCCATGAGAAATATCGATTAATTACTCTGCAGTGGAAAAAAAAGGCAACTGTGATGATACGCATTTTCCAAACGCAGCACAAACAATTGCTTTTGAGGCACAGAGAGCCTGGGCTGAGAAATCTAGTGAAATGAGGTCATCTCCAGGATGGAGACAGCAGCCAGGTTTACTGGAGTGCAGAAAAACAGCAAGAGAAATTTTGGGCAAAGAGACTTTCTTCTAACAGTGTTTGAAGCAAGATCATCTCCTGTGCTTTTGGCTCAAGCTCAGTTTGGGATTTTCTATAAGAGTTTCCTTATGGGAATGTGTACTTAAGCATCTGCCTTGGTCCATGGATCCTGTTTAAACGTGTTGAATCTCATCAGCCCCACTCTCTGGGGAACGGCCTTAAAGTTTCTGGTTGTTGCTGTGCCAGTGAGTGCTCTGGCCATGCCACTCTGCCGCAGTCCTCTGTCACCTCCCTAATTCACTTACAGACCACAACGGAGCCACTGACCATGACAGTCTGACCCGCTCTAGAAATGGAAAAATCACTGGAAAATTATATTTCTGGGAATGATAAAAAGAAAACTCGATTTTGCAGGGCTGGACTGATACCGTACCAACATGAGAGTGGGAATCCAAAGGCAAATGAAGGAATCAGCTGCACATCTGGCCAGCTGTGGGCACGCCACGCCTTTCCCAGTAAGCTGCATAGATGCCCTGGGAAGGGAAAATATTAGAAGATGTCTTCTGCTGACCTGCTGTTCTCACTGGCTGCAGAGGTAGGGCAGGACTTACAGTGGGCCCTTTTTCAACTGTGAAATCCTTTTCCTTGAATTACATCCAGAGCCTACGTTGTAATGCTCAGTCCCTGCTGCGAGAGCCCCAGGTTCAGCTTTCTCCAACACAGGCCTTGGGTGACCTTAGTCATGTCACTTCATCCATCTCCACAGCAATTCCCTTTTGGGCAATTGGGTATAGTGCTGCTTCTAGGCATGCTGGGAAGAAAAACACATTATAGGTGGTAAAAAGTCAGATAATTGGATAAAAGCCATAACAGTACAGAAGACAGATAGAAATAAGGTTCCCTCATGCGTTCAAGTGCCCGGTTCATTCTCTCCAGGGATGTATTGTGTAGGATTGTGTAGGTGAGTTATTGGACTAGCTGATTCTCAGCTGCATTTTGGGTCCCCAGTGCCACAGGTAGTGGCTGTTCTCTGGGAAGAAGAAATTGCAAGGAATAGGCTAAATTTAATGTGCATAGTTATGTACTATACACACACAAGGCAGGGAAGAAACTTGCATTACTAATAATTTGCAAAAGATGTAAACTAATGTTATTACCGCATATGTTTAAGCACATTATCACACAGGCTTTTGCCTGTTAGCACACGAAGTGTGCAGTGCTTCACACTGTCCCTGGCTGCCGCCAAGCTGGTGAGGCACCGGCCGGTTGAAGAGGGCAACATGCTGGCCCTGCTTTGTTTGCATCCGTGTGGTTCAGTTGTGCCCAGTTGGACAGCAGTACAGAAATGGAGAGTTTCTGCTGTCAGATTTGGAGCTGGATTGGAAGATGCAAGGAGGCAACCGGTTCAGCCCTTCTACACCACCACCATACTCCTTCAGGACCATGGGTCTTGGCTATCATCTCCTACAAGTAACTCATGGGACAGACTATGGCCAGGTCACAGCAAAGTGATTTAGGATGTGAATTTTTATGACGTTCCTATACCAGCAAGAGCTTTACTGTAGACAGAATTATATGGGAAATGTTAGCGGAAACACAAAATCAGTGTCAGTGCCCTAACCCCCATCTTCCATGAGTGATGGAACTATTGAAGCCTGGTTTCTGGAAACTCTGCCACCAGTTGGTTCCTCTGATGCTTCAGGGAAAGCTTATACGTGGCAATTCTAGAGTCTAGCCCAGCTCTGTGCACTGGTTTCAGAAACACTCTAGCTTACCCCCATGTGTGAATAATGTGATGTTGACAAAAGCATCTTCAATACTAGTGTTACTATGCCTGTATCACAGTCACAGTATATTTACTAGAGTTATGTATCAGGATATATGCATGTATGTAGAACTATATTGGTAAAAGCATGTCCTTCTCTCCTCCCCCACAAAGATCTGTAGTTGTATACATATTGCAAAATTGAACTCTGACGTATCTTCTCTTTACGCTTAGAAAAACTTTGAGCTGTCCACACCCAGTCCAGTGATGAAGGTCATGAAAGATGAAAGGTCTGCCTTGTAGGTGGACAAAATGGAACGTGCAGCCCCAAATGACTCATCCAAGAAGCATCCTGCCTTAAAGACACTTTGTTGAATCCCAGTTGCACCTTGATTAGGCCAAGGATCTAACCGCAACCTCTAACTCTGGCTTTCCTCCCCAGACGTGCTCATGATGGCCGACATGGGGCTGGGGGGCAGGAGGGAATGGAGGACATGTGCCATCACTTCCCCAGCGCTTGCTCCAGGAGGGATGACCTCTGTAAGCAGCCATCTAGTCCTGCGTGCCTGAGGCCGAGGAGCTGTGATCCAGGGAAGCAAGTGGGCTCTTTCTCCCACTTAGCCTCTGGCACATCAACCAAGTAATTCCAGTAAAAATAAGATCCTAACTGGACTGGTTCAGAAGGACAGAGGTAGGTCTTACGTGATGAACTGGACCATGAGAGCAAAGGTGCTGAACTAGTTATCAAAGATTTTCCTAGCCCAGGGCAAGAACAACAGGCAGGGATGGATGAGAGGCTTATTTATAGCACTGTATGCCCAATATTTTCCTTTTTATAGTCTGCTACACTCAGGCAGGTTTTTTTAAGTGGTGCATGGTGATTCTAGGCACAAACCACATCAGCAATTAATTGGATTTGTGGGCCTCACTTCCACGCACCCCTTTGAAATGTTCCCTCAGGAGATCATAAAAGACGGGGACTGAGCAAAGTAGTAAGAGGAAGGTATAATGTGGAGAGGACCCTTTTGTTAATCCTGTTCTGCCTATCTTTCATTAGCACACCTTATTATGACATCCTATAGATTTGCTGCTTCGGCTCTGCTGGTGAGAGGCAAATGATGTCTTAATGAATGATGGTGCCTCGAGCCGATAACGGACTGCCCCTCTCTCCCACTGAAAAGAGATTGTGTTCGGCACAGTATGTCCAACTGCACTTAACGTAATTGGATGAAACTTGTAATAGTTTGTTCACTCCAGGTGGGTACAAAAGTCACGGCAAAAAAATCCCAATGATAAAATACAAATTGCTGTCTCTTGCTTAAGGGTGTAATTGTGGTTAGTGGCACTTGCAGAGCAGAGCATCTAGGATGGCAGATAACGCGAGGAAGGACTCACCCTGGCATATAAAGCACAATGCAGAGGTATCTTCAGCATAAAGCCGCTGAGGCCACAGGCCGGAGCAGGCAGCATGTATCAAGACACCGAAACTGCTTTGCAGACTGTCTCAGCTAAGCAGCATTTACTCATCCTGTGCTCAGAGGATACTCAGCGTAGCCCCGTGCGGCTCAGTCCTGGTGCACTCGTCTTCCTGCTGCTCTGACACACAACTAGCGCAGGAGCGATAGCCGCGTCGGTGCCCGCTCCAGCTGGGTGCTGCTTCAGCCCCACGTGCTTCAGCCACTGCGTTTTAGAACATTTTCCCAAAGCCATTACTTTTACGCCCTGAATGATTACTTCATTTAGCACATACATCAGAACTAAAATACCCAATATTAGCTCATTTAAGTTCATGTTCAGTGATGGATTAATCGTTCCTGTTTTCTGGAGCAAAGCCCAGTCCATTTCATCTAAGGACTGAGAAGAAATGTTCCCTTGTCTCTTGAAGTCTGAGACATCTGCTGTGCTTTGCATATCTGCTTGCCCACAAAAAACAGTGAATGCTTAAATTTTTTTTTTTAAATTACTAAAGCTATAGATCACGCCCATTTTTTTTCCTGCTTTCAGAGCAGGTGCAAAGGAAACATATCAACAGTACAGTCAGCATAAGCCTGTGCGTCCTTTGAGGTTTCAGATGTCACATCATGTTACAGTGGATATTGCTTTGCGATGTACTATGCTGCATCACGGGCCACACATGAAAACGCAGAGAGCTAAACAAGTCCTTAATGAATGAACACAATGATAGCAGACACCTACATTAGCTCTGGCCAGGCTGAGATGAAAGAATCCTCTACGCTAAACATTATCGCCAAAATAAAACAAAAACAATGGGTGAGTGACAAAACTGGAATGCTCGAGGTCTCCCGTTCCCCAGAATTAATAGAGATGTTGGTACGTCAGTGCAATGAGTAAATGATGGGAGGAAACATCCCTATCTGTCATCCTCGTGGGCAGCAGACTTGTAGCAGGAACCGAGGCTGTCTATCACGCATGCAGGGGGGCCAAAACAGGAAGGCATTGCTCAGCCAAAACTACCTTGGCCTCAGCAACAGTTTCTTTGCTCGAGGACTTCTCTTCTATGGAAGCTGTGCTTGGTGGAGCCTGTTTTCTTTAAAGCATGGGTAGCAGACTTTGTTTTTTCAAATGTTTTTTCTCCATTAGAAAGGCAGTGTGTTCTGGTGGCAATGGGACCCAGATTTCAGTGCCACCTCTGCTACTGCTCTGGGGCTTCAGTCACATCATTCATCCCAGTGCTCAACGTCTGGTCCTTTTAACCAGGGGCTGTGCCCTGTCCTTCTGCCCTGTGCTGACACTAAACCACAGCTCTAATTGTGATTAATTGGTTTTGTTCACCTGCCTTTTAATGATCCCTAAAACATCAGAGTATTGTGAACATCTGGTGAGGAAAGGGGCAAAGACAACTGGGGATGGGAGCTGAGACGCTCTCAGACTGAAAGAATCACTTTGTTATTGAGATCTCTACATCTCGCCTGCCTCTTGGCATGAGAAGTAAACCTCTCCTTTTGTTTGGTCACAGACCAAGAATGCTGCTGTCTTTTTGCATTGTGAAAAAAATACGGAACAAGAAAATGGTGCTGAAACATTTCAGACAATCTCCTTTATCCTGTGCTCAGCAATTACTCTTATTGTCAGCAGGAGTAAAGAAGCATGTACCATTTGAAAGTATTTAGAACTGACTGTGTGTTTCCAAAACACAGGATGTTTCAAGGGACTACTCTCTTCTCATTTGGTGACACAGGCAATTAAGTTTTTAAGAGGTTCTCTGTAGCATTAACAGACTATATGATATTCTTGAAGGTGCCTTTATAGCATCCTAAAGACAAATTGCTTGCATCTTCCTTGGAAAATAAAAGGCTAAATTCTAATACTGGAAGCTGACCAAGCTCCATTTTATGTGCGATCCAAGCTGGCTGGCTGCATGTCACCGCTGCTCCCCCCTCCACTGTGCAGCCGTGGCTCTTTCACTGTGGGGAACTGCTCCCCAAAACTGATGCCCCTGATTGGGGAGGGAAGGCTCAGTCCTGCCCCTTTGGCTTTGCCCTGTGTCCAGCTGTGGGGAGGATCCAGCTGCAGGGAGAGGGAGACACGGTGTCAGGGACAGCCAGGGTCTGGCTATGTCCCTTCATTCAGCTCTGGCTATGAGGAAGGTAGAAGTCAGAGTAAAAAGAAGCAAGGAAGAGCCCATCGTTGTGACTTGCCCTCAGCTGCTTTAGACATATGTTTCTATTAGACACTGCCATCCTTTCGGGCTGTAATGTATTTCCTTATTATGGTAAACACTCACATGGCATTTGTGATCGTTTCTGGAATGACATCGCACAAAGTTGGGTAATAAAATTGCCTCTGATCTCGCAAAGCGCAAGGCTCAAGACAAATAAAGTCTGTAAACAGTTCTGCACTTCAGGATGTTTTATGAGCTGGACCGCCATTTACTTAGGCCTAAACCTGAAGAAGCTCATTTCATCTCCTGGAAAAGGCACCGTGCCTGCAGGAGGCCTTGTTCCTCAGGGGGTATTGGCACGGTTACTACAATCAAACTTTCAACTACCTTTTTCCCTTTGCTGCTTGCAAGTCTGTGTCATTCATTCCACATTTCCCTCTCCCAGCAATACTTCCGTGATATTTAGAAATGTATATAAATGTCAGCAAGCTGGCAAAAGCCCACAGGACTCTGCAGGCAGTGGGTAGGTATGGAGTTCATGGGGATTGCATTACACTGAAACCCGAGTCCTGGGGAAGGGGCCAAGCACTCCCCTCCCAGGGTTTCTTGGCTGCGTTGCAGGTTGCTGGAGGGGACTCCTCAGGGAAGCCTGACACCGGGCAGTGGCAGGCAATGGACCGTGAGTGGTGGCATCTCTCACTGTTATCCCCAGCAGTACCAGTCTAATGTGTGCACGTGATGGGCAAAGCCACAGCTGTGCAGGAGACAGAGACAGACCCTGTCTGAAGCCTCTGTGTCGCAGTGGAAACCGGAGCAGGGACATACGTGTGAAGTGATGACAATGGCACGAGGATGATCCCTTTCCATTGAGGCTCTGATATGTTACAGACCAGGCTGCGCTCCAGCAGAAGCCAAAAAGCCTTTTGCTCACTCCATGAAGGCACACGGCTTTTTGAATTTTAAAATACAGCTGCCAGGTAGGGCACCTTCCAGGAACAAAAGGGCATGACTGGCATGGCACTGAAGTGAACCTCCCAGCCTGCCAACCCACCTGGCTGCCCAGCACTGACTCCCCAGGGGCTGCCGAGCCCTGTGCCCAGAGGGGTGCTGGCTAATCACCCCATACAGGTGAGGGAGACGGAACATCTCACCACATCCGAATAGTGAAATCAAGAGACATCACCAGCCTGTTCCCCGGGGTCCGTGTGGAGCTGCCATCAGGAAGTGGGTGGCTCACAGAGTGGTGGCAGAGGCTTCTCCTTTCCTGCTGGCTTTGGGAACAGCTTTTCGGTAGAGCGCCATACCTACTGTCCCACTCCTGACTGCTATTTCAAAGGGTTGCACTTGTAACCTCCAGTGAGAGCAAGGACAGTGCCAGCAAGATGCATCCTGCAATGTTGAATCAGACCATATAGAAGTAAGTAGACTCACCTGGAAGATTTAGCTAGGGCTGGACTGGGCTTCTGCCAGGAAAGCTTAAACCTAATGCATCACTACAGACTGAAATCAGCAGTGGCATCCCCAGTGTCACACACAAGTCACACCAACCACAGTTAAAACAATGACCTCCAGCAGGGCCAACTTTACTGGGTTGCCTTGTCCAGCTGAGTTTTGAACATCTCCAAGAGTGGAGATCGTACAGCCTCTCTGGGCACCCCATCTGGCATTTGACCATCCTCAGGGTGGACACTTTTTACATTATACTAATCAGAATTTTCCATGCTGCAATTTGTGCCTGTTGCCTCTTGCCCTGTCACTGTGCATCTCCGAGGACAGTCTGGTTCTGTCTTCTGCACACCCTCCTATTAAGAGTCATAGCAACAAGATGTCCCCTTTGCCTCCTCAAAACCCCATTTTTTCTCAGCCTCACTCCAGTACACTGACGTCTCTTTGTATGGAAAGCCCCAAACCAGCCACGCTACCTTCAGTGCGGAATTCGCATCTGCAGCCCTCGAGTAGCTCCAGCTGTGCTGCACTAATTCATCACCCGCCGGCGGGTGTCAGTAGCTCCTGGAATAAAGCAGAAGTTGGAGAACTTTCTCGGCTGGTTCCCCTTTGACAGATTTCAAGCATTCACTCTTCTCTCATCTGGCTATTTGTAAGGGGTTCACACATCTATAGCCGCTCCGTTAGAGCTTGTCTTCGCTGCTGGAAAGCTTCATTAGTTCAGGACAGCTAGTAGCATATCTACTGTTCAGAGGTAAAACCAGAGTGTAAGACAAGCCACGTTAGTTATACCGTGAGGGAAACTCATTAGAGTCAAGCTCAGCTGCAGACTTAGGCTGACTTTATCTTCCTGGTGTCTTTACCTCAGGATAGCACAAGCCTTTGTTACACAGGGAAAAAAAAAGGTGGTGATTTTTTTGTGAGAGGCTAAAGGAATCCTCTTACAGATTGTTTTGGGACAGCCCAAAAAACCTGAGGGGTTTGAGGGATACCTGGAGGAAGAGGGAAGGGGAAGATGCCCCCAGGCAGCACCAACAGGGTGAAATGCTATTAATGCACCAACTCCCCTGTCTCACCACAAACCCTTTCCTTGGGAAACTCCAGAAGGGCCCAAATCCAGCATGTGAGAGGAAAAAACTATTTATAATAAGGCTGGGACAGGTCTTTCTCAGGTTTACAACCAGTTTGTTCTTGCAGCTTGTACATAACCAGGATTATGTACGTTACACAATCACAACAGACGCCGTCTGGGATTTTCCTACGCATTTAGTGATTTCAGGTTCCTTCACTTTTTTCAGCACCAAACCAGAGATGCTGGAGAGACATCAGGTATTACTGCAAATGGCAACCATTCCTCTGGAAGGGGAAAAAAAATGGCCTTTTGCAGGCCTGAGTGAAAAATGGAAAGTCCCCAAGTCAGCCATCCTTCTGGAAACCTCTGGCCTCAAAATACACTTTGCCACTGATCTATTCTAATTCCAGGAACAACACACTGAGCCGAGGCTTAGACCTTGGGCAAATTCGCCTTTTGGCTCAAACAGCAAAGATCTTTAGCTGAAAATGCCTGCTGCTGACAGCCTGCGCGATGGCTGCGTCCCAAGCTCTGCTGGCATAGCTGTGGTGGAAAAAATAAAATACATTTCATTCCCCGATGGTCATGCTGTAATGGCATGAAATTAGAAACTCTAATCAATAGTGCTTTACACAGCATGACTCTCATGTCAAAAGAGCCCGTGGTTTAAAAAAGAAGAGTCACAAATAAATATGAAAATCAAGGCTGTGAAGCGTCAGTAATGAAGTATAATTCTGTCAAGCAATCCCAGCCAGTGATTCTCTTCACAAAACCTTCACTCACCAAATCTTTCCTTCTCCACACCTCTCTGAACTTCCATCTCCAAATAATTTTCATGTATTTATTTGCCCTTCGCACGTGAAATGTCACTGATTTGAGTGTGAGTGACGAAACTGGGAAGGGAGAGACTGTATTGCAGCCCTTGCTTTGCCTCTGGTTATTTTTTAATACTTTCACCTCTCTGTTGCTTCATCACGGGGCTTTGGAAAAGGCACCAGCCTGTGTCTGTTCACCTTGCTGGGGTACACAGTGAGACCAATGACACAACTTTCTTCTAAGACATACCTCTTACGTTCCTACAAAATGTACACCAAATGCAGATTATTATCATTATAACAACAACAGAAGTCATAGGTATCATATTTATATCAAGAATTAAAGGCAGCCATGGTAAGACGCTCAGTTTTCGCTTGTGCAGGTGACACTTTGCCAGAAGAGCCGACGGAGAAGTAAAGTATTCAAAAATAATAAGCAGACCCCCAAAGGGCATGAAGAACTGACAGCTACAGGGCTCTCGGTCTGTCATACAAGTCTTTCGGGAGTTGGCGGCATTTTGTTCAGGGACAGGCTTTGGGTTTTTTCCAGCACTTGTTTTAAAACTCCTCTCGCCATGCACTGCTAATGTTAGCACAGCTTGGCAGGTGGAGAAGTGCCCTGAAAATAGCAAATTCTTGGAGTGTAGATTTTGTTAATTAGACCTTCTTCCTGCACGCAGCCCCAGCTCTCCGCACACTCCTGTGGCAGAGATGCAGTGATCGACCAAGTGTTGGATGTTTTCAGGAGGAGAACAGATAACAGCTGCATGACTTCAAGACATATAAATGAAAGTCCTCCAGAAAGACCTGCCTGATCCAAAGGCACAAAAGTCTGTGGGAAAAAAACCTGCACCTTAAAGGTGTCAAGTGAAGGTCGCAATCCTGGTAAGGGGTATCCCTGGCAGTTTCTGGGTCCTTTTCCTAATTTTGCCACTGAGCCACGTTACTTTGGTTAACTGAGTTACCTGCAGCCTTGTCTTTAGCATGCAAATGTGTGTTTTTCACTTGAGGCAATACTACCTGAAATCTCAATGAGGACAAAGCAACTGTGGTTTGCACACCAAGTTCATGGTCTGACAAGGCTTTCCGCTGATCAGTGAACTGAAGCATGGTGTCTGGTGGGTGGGCAATGCAGGCTTGGCTGCAGTCAGCTTAGCAACATGGTCCTACATTGAAGCTGCTTGGCTAGACTTTTTCAAATATAGAGAGACCTCTCTGAGAGCCTTACTTCAAAGGTGATGCCCTTCTCACCTTGCCCTACACAAGGCTTCACAGGAGGCAGGGGTTTGTAGCAGCTCCTCCATAGGTCTATGCAGAAATTGAAGCGCAGATGGAATCAGTAAAATCAAAACCCCAAGTAACAACGCTCCCCTCCAGACATGCTGAATATCTAAAGAGAGCGAGGTGTTTTGCTTCATGCTGCTGAGGTGACTCCCCCAAAACACCTCCTGCCTTTCTGTCTGCGTGAAAAAGGTGCCTCTGGCCCCATCAGAGCCAGGATACTGCAAGTCAGGCGCTGCAGAGCAGTTCCCACAACACTGCTTTAGCTAACTCTCTCTGAAGAACAGTTGCCTTCACTTTGGAGCAGTCAGTTACATCATGCCACGTCTGAAAAGTGGGATAAAAGCCAAAAAATACGTCTCTCCCAAGCCCTCAATAAAACCAGTGACTTGTACAATACATGCAAAGCTTTAACTTCAGGAACTTCAAGTCACCAAGCATCTGTTAATCAGCAATGCACCAGTCCCCGGGGATTGCAGAGATGTTAAAAGGTTATCCTTCTCTCCCACACATTACGCTGCTGAGCTCCATTACACACAACTGGAGGATGATTTTATGTGTGGCAAAGAATTTTTGATTCTCCAGGTATTATTTTAGATGTGGAAACCCAGCTGCTGAATGCTGCTTTTCAGGTTAAACAAAACTTGCAGCCAACACTCATTCTCACACTATTAATGAAGATAATCTTGCCCTGCCATTGACTTTTTTCCAGAAATAGCAGGAGGGGGATTTTCAAATCTCATATCTCACTCTATTCCTTTAATCTCCTGATGCTGAAAGATGGATCTCTCTTTCTTATGGCTGGATGTACTTCTATCCTTCAGCAGCAAACCATGAAAGGAAATCAGGCTTAAGGAAAAAAAAAATAAAGAATTTGCAGTGTTAACATGTACTTGGGCTTGTCTGGACTTTCTCAGTGTTGAATTCCAACATGATTGACCAGACTGAACATTACGCAGAAGAGACAAACAAAATAATAAGCTTTACGTACAAAGATGGGCTGCTAGGCAGAGGAAGGGACTGCGCTCTTCTCTATGGCAGTGGTGGACAGGACAAGAAGTTGGGGAGCTCAAGAGCAGCCAGGGATAGAGGTAGGTTGGACAGGGAAAAGCTTCCCGCAGTACTTCAGCACCAGTACTGAGTGCTGGGATGCACTGTGGGGTCTCAAGTATCAGAGTTTTAAGAACATATTGAGCAAATACAACAGGGCTGAAGTTGACTGCTTCCCTGGATGAAGAAGATGGCCTGGAAAATCTCCTGAGGTCCCATTCACTTTCTGGTTTCCAGAAAAACAAACAGATAAACTGCACAGCTACAGTAAAAGGCAGTGCATTTCCTGAGCAATTCCTCCTCTTGAATTGCTGTGAAGGCACAATTCATAGCCTGCTTTTTCATTTCCATGAATCTTAATTGTTCACATAATAATCGCAGAAGTATTTAATAATACAAAGCATATGGGCCAGATGTTCAACTGGTGTAAATCAATAGCACTCGGGAAGCTTCAGTGGTGCTGCGCTGGCGTAATCATTTGAAGATCTGGCACTGTGTTTTTAAGGTAGCTCTCAGGATTTTACTACCTTCTTACTGCTTCCACTAAAACCAAGTCACAGGGTCCATTGCCCACTTACAAACAGCTCCCTCACAAATGCTCAGAATCTAAGCTCAACAAGCTCAAAATAGATTGACTTAAGGTCACTTAAAAACCACTGATTTGGCCTCTGCTGGCCATCATCACAAAGTTTTAACATGGCCATGTATTTTCCCAGCTGACCTTACCCTAACTCAGGTAGGGATAGACAGCACTCACTTGACCAGATGCCCAGCCAATGCCTTGTTTTAGTCTCATCAGCTGGTGTGTGAGCTCTGCTTTATTTGCTTCCCACTACAAAAAAAGAAAAAGAAAAATTTAATTCACTTCCTCCTGGGAGTTTCTGTGATGCTCATTGATCCACTCCACAAGTACTTCGCAAACACTAATGGATCTAGTGAAACTCTCCACTAATCTCCTTCTGAAACTTGGCACCAAGCTGCTCACTTCTGACGGTTTCTCCTTTTTCAGTTGTTTTTCTTTGCTACCTGTTTCAGAGTCACTCCAGGGCTCATTAATTGTTCATCCTTTGTCCCTGGAAATTTTTCCTTTTAATCTTTCCAGTAACATGTTGGATACTGATGTGAAATAGACTTCAATTTGTGGTCTTTCACACCTGCAGAGATACTATTTGAACTGATTGTGGCATTACCAGTTGCACATGGATATATGTAATTGAACTGAAAAGCTTTGCAAGACATGTATTCATTGGACTTCTGATCTCATTTGTTAGAGAGCCTTAGGGAACGGGCAATTTCAACTCCTCAATTTATGAAAACTGGTCATAGTTACTTAAATGGAATAAAATAAATCCTGGGGCATGTGTGCCTTCTAGAAACCAGGTTGACAATTGTGCCCAGAAGAGAATTAAATTGCTCAGTGACAGTACTGTATCGAGTGAAAAATATATATAGCAGAAAGTCAAGGTAAAGTTTTTTGCGGAGGTTCCCAGGTTAATATTCATTCTGCTAATGTGACTCCCTGGTTGAGATTCTTGCAGATTTCAATAAATTGTATGGAGACTATACAAATAAGACGGTCTGCTGTAGTTGAAAATAACCTACCCTTGTTACCCTTGCGCTACTTATATCTAGAGCTAAGCTTTGACCTACTCCACTTCCATAACTAGGGCTAGATTTTCAGCTGTCATTAACAGCTGGATTTTCAGAAGACATGCAGACCAGCACAGCTGGGCTCTTTTGGCAGCACAGCGCACAGAGGAGGAATTTCGCTGACCACCCGACCCCAACCGTCAGCCCTCAAAATGCTGGTCCTGAAGCCCAATCAGTAAATCTCCTTTCCTTTCTTCCACATAATAAGCAACTTACGATTTTTCTTCCCTCCCCCGCCCCCGACATTGGGTAGGAATTGCAATATCTGGAAAGCAAAGTAGCTGCTTGTAGACTCAAACAATTAAAGATGAGGTCCGTATTGCTCACGGCTCCTTGTGGACCACAAGTTCAACCTGGTGTCCTGTCATAATACCCAATGTGGGAAGGGCTGAGGAACTGGGAATTTGCACCCTGTGGGATACTGCATCAAGAGCTCAAACTGAGAAGCCCTCCGGACTGTCTCTGTCCACTCCAGGTGCTGAACTGGCCTTCAATTAGGGTCCCGAGAGGAGTATGAACCTCTTTCAAGGACAGTCTCTGTCATGCTGTGAGAGTACGGCTTCTTACACCTCTTCGCTAATGTCTGGCTTTGAGGATTTTAAGCCAGGTAGCCTCTGAGGTCAAGAAACTATGCCCATACAAGGTTTTTTCAAATACTGCTATTAAAGACAAGCAGATTGAGGTCCTCAAATTGTTCATGGTTATGAAGGTACCTGCCAGTTCAGATCAAGCCCTTACAGCCACCCAAGAAACTTAACAGAGAAGCATTTTTCTCTGAGTTACATCGTCTATCTAGAATGAGACTTGCCCCTCTGGAGTAGGTTTGTGCATCACCTGCACAAGAGTCGAAGAGGGCCTAAAATACTGCTGAGTTTTCTGTCTCTTGCCCCCAGGACACAGACATCTTTACTGCCTAGCCCAAACCTTTCAGAAAAGATTGTAGTTTATCTCAGTAGGTCTAATTCTGAGTTGTAGCTAGAAATGGCCTAATCTCTAAAGACCATGATCTTTTTTGACCTTTAAGGAGGTTACCTGCAAAGAAGGTTTGTGTGCTCCCTGAAGATAACAGAGTGACACCTCTGCTCTGAGCTGGCACACTACCAGAGATGCTTAGCCTCCTCCTTCTCTTCCCCTAAGTAGACAAGGGTGTTTAGCTACACCTGCATAACTTGACCTGAAAGCTGGCCAGGCCCTTGTGTGCTGTAGTCCTGCCCTCTTTTTCTGCTGGCTTGATCTTCTCATGCAAGCACCCCATCCCCATCTAAAACGCTCATCGAGAAATGTGCAAAGTGACCTGGAGGGCTGAGAACCTGGTCCTGGGTGTCAGACAGCAGTTGCTACAGCTATTAATGTGCCGCTGGTGTGAGAATACTAGTGTGGATTTATAAGATTATCTTAAATCCAAGCTGCACATTTCTTAATTATCAGTATTCTTTTCCTGTACAAGAAGAATTTGCATAATTTCCCAGCAGTAGCAAACAGCAAAATCAAAACAATAAATGAAAAGATGCACCAATTCATCACTAAACTGCATATACAGTTGCTGGCGTTGTTCATTTTCCTTGCATATCTAATGCAGACACCAAGGAAGAGCAGATCCTCAATTTAGCTTCCACAGAACCACACCAAGTCGTGCTAGTAGAAGAGCTGGCCCCGCATTAGCATGTTTATTCCACAAGTTCTTCATGAAGCCTGGATAGTTTTGGCAAAGGATGCCAATTCAGACAGTGATCCTGCAAATATTTAAGCACTGAATACTGTTGCTGTTACAGCAGGTGTTACTGGCACCAGTGAGACCACTCACAGCAGTGGAAGGAGCCAGGGGATACAGCATTTTTGAAGCTAAGGCCTTACAGAGCAAATACATTCACCATTTGTTTTTTAATAACATGGGAATGTGTAGCACAGGCAGCATATTCCCCATGCACAGAGAGGGGAGAGGTGTGAGGGGCAGGCTCTTGAGTTTGAGAGGAGGAAAAACAGGCAATGGGATTTGCACAGGGACTCAACTGCCTTCATCGCGGGTTTAATCCTCCAGCAGACTTGTGCTACAGCACCCTGGCTGTGCACGAACCTCCTGCTCTGTCAGGGAGCTGCCGGGTCAGCCTCAGGCTGCAGGTGGTGGTGGGCAGCCTGTGCTGTCCTCAGCTGCTCTATATCTGATGGTCACTTTTGCAAATGGGAATGAGGAACTCAAACCACTGAAGTGCTTTAATCCAGCATCACTTCATTGCTGCCCATTAAATGACAATGAATTTAAACCAATTTTTATCACTTCAGACAGTCCAGCTGCCCATGTGAAAACTAAAGATGTGCTTTGACCCTGTCTTGTCTACATTTGTGCATGGTTCAAATGCTTGCCATCCTGGCACCATATAACTCAAAACGCCATTGCCCCAGTGATGTATTTTGAAGGGAGCCCATTCTCACGCTGTACTATATCAGGGGAATGACAGGTCCTTGTGGTGTACATCAGCAGGAAGATGACACTCTGCTTTTGTGTTTTAATGGCTGCAAGATATATCATGGAAAGTGCTGCCTGATTCCTGGAACCTGGAGGCAGGCACAAGGTGTTATTGTCAAAATAAAACAGAAAAACTGGGGCAGATTTTGAATCTGACTGTTCCACAATGACAGCAACAGGCAGGGGGTCATGGAAGGATCATCTTGTGGTAGATAGGGATGTTTCCTCATCACTTCATCAGTTCAGCCCAAAAGTGTGTTCCTAAAGCTATCCCTGGATGATTTAGCTTTTTGCTTAATTTTTACCATGTGCTTCAATCCCATGGACTTTCAGTGTATTTGCATGTGTTTAATTTTATAAGCACATGTTTTGTTGCCACGCTACTTAGGGATGGTAACCTGGGTTTTATAATGCTGGGCTTAGTTCTGTATACTCAGAAGAAGAAAAGAAGAACAGGGAAATAATTCAGTAAAGAGCAGCAAAGAATGAGGAAAGACTGGTTTGTCAAGAAAGGACACAACTGTCCGCTCACTGATACTTTATACATCCCACTGGCATCAGAGGAGCCAACGCCAGCGTATGTTAAACAAGAGGCAGGGAGCTGTAGAGGAGGCTCCATCAGTCCTTAACAGCAGGTGAAAGCACAGCCTGTGACAAAGCACAAAGAGGGAGCTGCAAGAAGTCATGTAGCTTTGCAAGGTCCAGAAGTGCTTGTGAAACAGATGACCCCAATGCAAAGTCCTGGGTTTAAACGGGAAAAAAAAATTCTAAGTTTTCTAAGAGGGCCCAATCGTAGGGCAACTCCAAATCCTCAAAGGCAGATTTCCCATTTTAGAGCATCGTGGCGAGTGGAGTAAGCGTGGCAGGTTTATGATCTACCCAAGCTGAAACAAGAGTCCTGGTAAGAGCTGGAAGTCCCCATTCCTAATTGATCATTCAAATACTGGCTCGGGCTCCATCTCCATAGATTTACAGCCTGACCCAGGCTCCTAGGCTATGCTATATAAAATCTGATTATTACATTCAAGGGGTTGTAATAAATTAAATTAACTATCAGTAATAAGTTCACAGGCAACAAAGTATACTTCCTTAAAATATACCAGCAGCGTCAAATGTAACTAGATTTAATTTCATGCTGAAGAGTCTGTGAATATTCATTTTAAAATAGTCACCAAGAGCCTAATTTTAATTTGTGTGATGTTTCTGCTAATACCAATGCCTACTTAAAATATCCGTTAAAAAGCCTTAAGAATATTAACAGGGAATTCTTACACAAATGCACTGGAGTTTTATGTTTTGAATTACCATTACAGGCTTTTCGGTTTAACTCTCGTTAAACAGATTTCATTATTAACAAGAATATGTGCAAATTAAAACAAGCCCATTAAAATCTAAAATTCCATGCTAAAAAGATTAGGGACTTTTGACTTATTTTTTTCTGAAGGAACAAATGTAATAAAAAGTGATAGGGAGTAAAAACCAACACTTACAAACACACACAAAATCAACCATCGTTAGACAACGGTGAGTAGTTCTTGATGTACTTCAGAATAACCTGTTTTATACAAGGAGTCATCTTCCTTGTGGATTTTGCCCCCCATCACAAAGGCATCACATTTATAAAGTCTTTGTCACAGATCTTCACCTGCCTCCAAGGTGCAGGCAGGAATGGAATGGGTCAGGGAAGAGACATCTGGTCCCAACTGACACCAGTTTGGTTTAGCAGGCCTGGAGACCTCAGACTTGCAGCCTGCCCTCTGCTCTCTACTTGCCTAAAACCTGGCTACTGAGGATGGAAGTCAAGGTGTAGATTTGAGCCTGAAATCGTGATTCAGCACAAGGCTGGATCTCTGACAGGAGATCTACAGGGCTTGGCTTGGCACTCTGCGCAGGACTGGATTTCACCCTGTACAACAGAAATTAAACTGCTCAACAGCTTGTCAGAAGTCGGGCTCACTGCACAGCCTTGGGCCGGGCCTCTGGAAGGATGTCCATTGCTCCAGCGCTAATATATATATATATATATATATATATATAGGGTAAAGTTCACTCTAAGGTTTAAGGGGCCACAGAAGTGAGGCACTGCAAAATACACTTTTACTTCAGTTGCTTTCAGAGGCTTTGGCTCCCAGCTGCTGTATTGATCCCCTCAGCTTCTAAATATCCCTCAATTCAATAGAGTCATCAATGAAAAGTCTGCTACTCTGATAAATCACATGAATATTTACACTGCCTTGTGTAAAATACATCTTTTCACTTACCAGGTGCTTTATATCCCTGTTCGCTGTCTAGTTACTTCTGTCCTTCTCTTTACCTATTGCTTGGGGGGTTGAGGGGAGCCACTGACCTTTCCCTCAGCTCCAGCGAGCCACAGTGAATTATCTGTGTTAAAACTGTCTTCTGTCAAGCTGCCAAATCTTTTGCATTAATCCTGAAAATTACAATTAATGAGTGCTAAGAGGATCTTTCCACCTTTGTGTATGGCTCTATTCAGTTGTAATGATCCCTGCTGCTCCGCCAGCATCTGAAGCCTCTTATGGTCACGGCTTTTGGCTCTCGTGCGGGGCAATGCACTGAGGAAAAGGCAGTGTGGTTGGTGGCAGTGGGGCTTCTTCCTCTTTTTGCTTGATATCCTGGTGTCAAGGATGGTCTACACTGAAGATGGGAGAGATCTGAGTTAGTAAGAGCCCATGGCCACCAGAGCATGGGATGTCCCCCCCATGTGAAAGGTCATGTCAACGTTTCAGGAGTTTGAAGTCATCATTTAGATTTTCTGTGATCTGCTGTGAGGTGAAGGATGGGGCTGGGAATCAGGTTGCTACAGGTCTACAGCCCCACTTTGGCTGACTAATGTGACAACTTGAAACAACTTCACTGAGGCTCTGGGATTCAGTTTCCCAAGCTGTTAATGCAGCTATAGAGACTCGGCTCCCTGAGGACTACCAAAAATCTAAAAATATGGTATTTTTAGTTATTAAGAACCAGAACTGGGAATCTCATTGACATGCAAATACATTATCCCTAGGTGTGAATTAGGGATCTCAATCAGGTGTGGATCAATTAATCCCCTGACTGTGCACAGTGAAATACCTGTAGTAATCTTTAAGATTTGAAGAGAGATCTGTTCATATTTTTAAGCACAGACTGGTTGCCATTTTCTCATGACAATCCCACCTCCACTTGAGCTGCTGAACATCTCCAGGATGGGTTTCTGTTCTTGATATTTTTCCTTGCAAAAAATTTGATGCGTGTTTAAACTTCAATAAGCAGTAGCTAACTTATCTAGCCATTGGCAGTCACTGGCTCTGGTTGATTCAATACTCAGATAGAAACTGAAGTATCTCCTACAATTCAATGGGTTGCTAAATCTTGTGCTCCTACTTTCACAAACCTCTTCATTGACATTTCCTCTTCAGGACTATTTATCTGACACAATTCTTTTTTTCCCCTCTGTGTGTTCACTTGACTCTAGTCTGAGTTTATACAAGCCACTTCACCATGAATGGAGCATTTGTGCATTTCCAGTTTTTCAGTCCCAGAAATGACCCTGCAGAAATCACTAGAATTACACTGGGGGAAAAAAGCAACAGATGTCACAGGAGAAACAAGGTTTATTTCTTTATTTCCTTAGAGAGGAAATGTTAGATAACTAACCGCTTCCCTGAGTTAATAATTTCCACTGTCTTCAGTGGAATTATTTCCCATTTGAACTAATAATGAATTTAACTTGTAATTCCTAGGTTTAATCTATAAACTCAGCTCTATGAGGTTAAGCCCTTTTCTTCTCCTCTCACTTTTAAATGCTCTTTAAAATCAGAGAATGCAAACACAATCTGAAGATTAGAGTAGCCCAGTGATCTACTACCCCAAGCAGATACCCTGCTGGAGAGATCTCTGTCTGTACAGGTGGGTACCTATAGATACCTGAGTGGGACAGGGTTAACTGGATTAGCTAGGCAATCGGCAATACAGAGCTAGTCAGGAGTGCACGTCCTCATACTATGCATTCACACAATTTCAAGCACTTAATGGACTTCTAATCTCAGCTGGGGACCAGAGCTGCTGCTGTCACATAAAACTGTAACGATTTCAAGGCAAAGGAAGACATTTCACAGTAGTTATTGCTGACATTAGAAATGTCAGCTATGTCCATACGCCACATCCAGTGCTGCACGCAGACACACGACTTAGCTCTGCTACCAGAAGTTATACAGTAGTGCTGGTCCAGCATTCTGGCAGAGCACGAGAGCTCTCAGCTGTGCCTGCACTGGTTCATCCCGCATTAGTTTGGCTATGTCCACACTGCCGTGTGTTGTGTGATACTCACAGACCTACCTAGTCCTATTAAATCTTAAATCTTGTACAGGTAATGGAGGCTTTCGTAGGAAGAGAAAAAATAGAAGACATTCAGTGTCAGTCCAGTGAGCTGTGTTGGTCTGCAACTTATGAACAACACCCTCAGAGCTCCCAGCTTATCTGAAGTAGAGCTTTTTTGGTGGCATTTGGCACCAACGTGTTCCCGTTAATGGAGTCATCTGTTGGGGTCACAAATGCATGCTAGGAGAGCTGAATGATGATAGAGAAAAGGTCAAGTGTGGAAATAGCAGTATTCTAAGAGGTTTGATTTGCAGAGACTTAAAACTAGATCTATGTGGGAAACAGGTGGGATGGCACGCAACTGAAAGATGTTGGATTTGGGAAGGAGCAGGAAAGACAGCAGCAGTATCTTACATGTACAAAGGTAGTGGGACTCATCTCAAAGAAGCCCTGGCATTATCAAATGAGTTTTGTGCAACTTACTGTGAAACAGTGATTCAGCCTTTCCTGGGTGTAGATCACAGATGTGCGGTGGCTTTCCTGAGCACTGAAGACCAGATGAGAGCAGGAGGTAGAGGAGAACACAGCATCATCTGAAACTGCTGGGTCTTGGGGAAGTGAGACAGAATTTGGCCAGCGGCTCCTGAATACAAGTACCACCATGGCAACGGGATCCAGTGTGACCACAAGTTCGGTGATAGATTTAACATATCCTTCGATGCAAGAGGCCCTCTCAACACAGAGCATCACTGTGCCCACTGTTTCCAAAGGGAAACAGTGCTGTCTATAAGATCACCAGCCTTCTTTAGCTCCTGGCACTAGTTGTTTGGGTTGTGGGTAATTCTTCCTCTGAGTGGGCAAAATTGACTCCTTCCTGTATGCACACTAAAAAGGCATTTGTGGATGGAGATGATGCTGGGATAGTGGTGCTAATAAAATCAGTGGAGAAACAGCATTTAGCAGCTGGGAGGGGAGAGAAACATTTTTTTCAGGAACACACAGGCTCCTGCTTTGATGTTGCATTCAAGCCAAAGCAAGGGCATGTTTTAAATTCCCAATAATTTGAGTTTCTTTTTAAGTTCCCAAGCCTGGCTGAGCTCTTAAAGACAAGAGATCTTGCTCCTGGGGTTGGCTTTCCTAGGCAATCGCAGCTCTGCTCAGAATGCTATTTAAATACCAATTATTATAATTCTCAGCAGAAATATTACAGGCATTCAGATTTTTTTCTTAACAGCCACAGGGAGACATTTCCAGCATCTATCAAACCTCTTTTATTTTAATCCACATTAAAATCTCTTTCCAGAAGGACTGGGCAATGGAGCATAATTTATCATTACAGTTTAAAGATTTGTCATGGCTGCCCTGTGCCAAGCCAACCTGTCTAATGTAACCTTTTGGGGGCATCCCACCTTGAGGGATGGCTGGAGAGAGCAAAGGGTATTGAAGCTAACAAGTAATGGACAGTAGATAGGTGGGAAGCAGTAGAAGCAATATCCCATGCTTTCCTGCAAGGAGCAAATTCCCCATCTCCCACATTGCCAGAAATACACCCAAGGCCTCCTCTGATTTTATCATGGAAGTGAGCAAGCAGGGCACGGCTTGGGCCTTGGCTGGCAACCAGCGGGCAGTCGCATCAGTGAGGAACTCCTGCCGTGATGGTGGAGTCTGTCTCGCCTATGGTCACCCTTCCTGCGAGGCCCTGGCAGTACTCCTGCTTACCCCGATTGGGAGGGAAAACAGAATTATTTGGTACCTTCTCTGTTGAGACCCTGAGTCTGAACAGCAGTCTTCAGGAGGGTGAATCGGTCTCCTGCTGCCAAGAGTCATCATGCTGCATGATGAGACAGCTCCAAAGCTGTCATTTTTATTTCCTTCAATGGTTGCCATCAAATCCGGGCAATAGCAATGAATGTCCTGGCATGAACATTGAGTCAGGGCTTCCGCGATGAAAGTTTTAGTTTTTATTAACAGCCAGCACTACAAAGAATTGAAAAACAGATGTTAGAGAAGAGCTGCTGTGTTACAGAAGAAGAGATAGATACACTCATTGCTCACTCCTCAACCCAGGTGACTTCACAGACGTTAGCCATGAAGTACAGCAAAGGAGTCTGCTCTGCTCCTTGTACCTGTGGAGCTGCTGCTTCCCAACCCCAGCATGACCCTGGTTTCCGAAGGAAACAGGGCTTGCGAATCTGAGCTTTCCATCTAGCCCTCTTTCACTGCCTCTTCCCCCAAATAGTTTCAGCCAGACAGCTAATCTCAACCAAATTTGTCAGAGACAGGGGTTAAATATGAAGCTCATGCAGGTTTTGGGGGAATCAGGGTAATGGTGAGATGCCCACAATTCTGCCCCGCAGAGGGAAAGCGACACCGTGATCAACCCGGAGGGATGCCTGCTGTCTCAGGGGGGCAGGGAGCACGCACACTGTCCACCCCTGCGGGGGGCTGGCACCTCCCAAAGACCCGCAGGGACATACTGCCAGGCGGGGAGTGGGGTGTTCACAGGCACGGGGGGAGCTTCAAGCTTCACAAGGAGGGAAAAGGCCTTCCAGGCACAGGGGTAATTGCAACGTTGGAGGGAGGGCAGGGAACACAAATCCCTTGCTCATGCAACAACTTGTTATTTTAACATGATGAAGCAGCCAAAACTGGTGAGTGCTAGTCCTGCTCCTGCCCGAAACCCATCAGCAACCCCCTGCCCCTGCTCCCAGCATGGGGGGAACCAGTGCTTGTGCCCCCAGCCGCTTCCCAAGATATCTATAGCTCAAGTTAAGCTAAACGCTGTCTCTTTTCCTTCCTCTTCTTTCTTCAGCTGCACCCATTGTAAACTGAGCACAGCTGTGGTTCTGGCCCTCAGACTGTATAGGAGCTATAGCAAAATGTTTAATGTATTCTTAGCTTTTAAAATACTATTCATCAGCTGCAATCAAAGAAGAGAGCCAGCATCATGTTGCCAGCCAAATTAATCACAGCTCCCCCGTTCCCCCCTCCACGCACAGAGTCACGTTGTGTGCATCGGTGGTGGTCTCGAGACCACAGTTTAGCAGACACTGGAAAAGGCCAAGGTGGTAAATGTAAATCCTGGCTGCTCTTAATCATGTTCGTAATGACCATGTCATCAATCATAGGCCTTCTCAAGTGCTCAGCAACCACAGCCCAAGGGTATATTTTTCAAAGAATTCAATTCAGTGAGGTCTCTCAAAAGCTGGGTCACCATTATTCCCACTCACATGGGAGGAGGGTTTCTTCTGACTGTCTGGCACTGACAGCACACGTAAGCTCAGCATCTCCCTCAAAAGCCTGACTGCAATGAGTAAAGTCAATAAAATTTATGCAACCGAAAATTTCACTGACCTTTAGAAGAAAACAAGCTAAGGAAAAACAAAACACGTCAATAGAACAGACTGGGAAAAACACAGCATTTCTGCCATTTCCCTACTCTTCGTATCTTTCACTGGGGACATGGTCAAAACACTTCAAAAATTCAGGCTTTCAAACTTCCTAAAAATGTTGGAACACTGAGAACTAATGAGAATTTTAGTGGTTACAGATTTCTCCTACAGATCTCCAAAGTATTCAAGACCTTCCGGCTACAGACACATAGCACGGAGATCCTCGTGTGAAACGAGCCACATGCAAGTGGTAAACATCCCAAATTCCCAGAAACGATACAAAACAAGCCACACACAAGTCACCAATCCCAGTCATCTCCTACCCGAACAGCAATGTATTGGGCACAGCGTTTACATCGTGCCCTATCGCAAAGCCAATAGTGGAGCCCATCCATGAAAATGTTAGAGATATTTGGTGCCTCTTCTGAATGCCAGTTGTGCAGTGCTATAACAATGATTACATTTCACACCCAAGACAGAACTGAATCAGACCTGTTTGATGCCACTGGAGGAGCTGATGGAAGATTTAACACTTTGAGGAGAGTTCAAGACGATTTTACGGAAGCATGCCTTGGGGAAATTGAAATGTCAAGCATAATTTGGCACTTGAAACATGAAGGAGAGAGGCTTTTCATTTGTTTTCATCTGCATCTTCCCCTCCTCTGAACTGTACATGCTCCATTTCCTGCTCTTCCCTAAGCTTTCATTAGGCAATGCTGAAATCTGCTGGATTTGAGGAATCTCCAAGGATAAACAAGTATCTGGCATTAACCTGCTCTGTAAAAGTCAATTTGACATGTCTCACTATTCTTCCATTCTTGTTAGGAAAACTAGTCCAAAAGAAGCTTTTCCCCTGTTCTCTATCTTTTCCCATCCTTTCATTTGATCTTTCGTGTAAGACTAGAGGATTACTGCTCACTAGTCTAATTCTTAATAGATATGGGTTCACTTGGAAAAAAAAATAGGCTTTTGATCTAGGTTTCAATCTCAGACCAGGTCTCTGGGGTTGCAGACGCTCAATTCAGCAGCAGCGCTTCTTCAGCTGGGTCTTAGCAGGCAGCAGGCAGGCACAGGGCAGTCAGACAGACTGGGAAATGGGTGAGTTTGCTCTCCCCCTAAACCAGAAGCACTCTCATAGCTGTCAGCATGAGAAGTAACAACAGGAGTTGGCAAACAGGCCTCTGCTAGGTGCAGCTCCTGGGAACGCTGATAATGTGTTCTTGGGAGATAAATTTTTAATTCTCCCCATCATCTGAGTAATTTCTGGTGAGACAGAGCACAGAGTGCCACAACACTCTGAACCCTTCCCACAAGGATTTTCCATGAGGCGATGCTTGCTTGCTGTATGGGGAATTTCTTGTACCAACTTTGCAATTTTAGCTGAAGTTCATTTTTAGAGAAAAGTCAAAAGAGCTTTTATTTCTGATATCATCGTAATGTCCTTAAAAATATTCTCATTCTCATATTATATCTTATAATAGCCATTATAAGATATAACTTAGCATAAGAAACACAGAGTCACACCAACAAGAAACATTTCATCTTTGTAAAGAAAAGAATTTCAATCCACTTGAAACACGGTTTTAGTTTAGAGGGTTTGGGACTGTCAGTTTGTAGGAAATTTTGGTTCAAACGTTCAAATTTTTTGGCATGAGGATAAAAGAGTATTTTAAGAATTCCCTATAAAGTAAAAAAATCCATTTACTACAAGCCTTGGAAGCAACCTTAAGTGACCAATACCATTTTCATCTTTGACAAGGAGCTGCAAGGTACAGCACTTTCAGTGTGAAATCCTGGCTGAGTTTTGCCTAAAACCAGAGGCAGTAAAATCAGCAAAATTTTCTTTTTAGCTCAACAGGACAATTTTAGGAAGTGTCACTCAAAATCTCCCTTAAAAAGCCCCTTCAGCAGCACCTGAGCAGCTCTTCTCATCTGGGGGTGCTTGCTCCATCAAATGACCGGTGGTTTTGCATGGCTCCAGCTGCAGGAGTGAATTATTTCAGGGCTACCCTGTGTCGCTGGATGCAGAGGCTTTACACTGATGACTAATTTATGTCAGTGAAAGTGGATTGGATTTGAAACAAAACCCATTGATTTTACATCACCACTTCACACTAGCCCTGCCACCAGAATTAATGCACGGCAAATGAAACCATGGCTCCTTGGTCCTCTCTTGGCAGGGAAACAAGGCAGAGCCGTCGCTCCCCATACGCTCCCCATACGCTCTCCTCCATACGAGAGCCCTCGGGGCTCTCCTTCATCCTTGCTGGCAGCTGCCAGAAAATAACAGTTTTAGGGTGGTGCACACCAGGCTGAAACCCCAAACCTGGGCTTCCTACAGCACATCGCCGCAGACAGCAACCCACTTCCACAGCAGCTCAGAGAAGCACCGAGCATTTGCCTAAGTCCTACCAAAACCAATGTTTCAGGGTGTTTCTGGAAATTAGCAGCCTGCAAAACCAGCAGCAATGACTTAGCACAGACCCCTGCAAGCATGAGAAACGCCTGTGACAGCCCGTCTGCAGGACAGAGATAAATGGAAGGATTTGAGGTCCCTGCACTGCCTCACCTGACAGCCACCACCACCCTGCCATGGTTTCCTGTGTGGTGGGGAAAAAGCGTTTCCCTCTGCAAGGCAGCAGGTTGTTTTACACAAGTAAAAAAAAAAAGTCTTCCGGGTATCATTGGCAGGAACAGCCCTGGATGCTGTACTTCATAGCTGTCTTGTGAAAGGGAAAAAATATAACCCACTTCACTGGTTAAGGAGTGTATTCCTCCTTGTGGGTGGATAAGATATCTCTCAAGTGAATGACTCTAGTATTTATTATGTCAGATTATACCACTTCAGTTACTGGTTCAGATTATAACAAAACTGGAAAAACAACCACTTACTAGATATTAATTTTATCTTTCAGATTCTATTGTAAATGGGATACAGGCCCCTATGTATATACTACAATCCTTAAAATAGCTCCATCTAAATGCAAATGTGGACCTCTGCCTAACACAGAGCTGAAAGCCTTCCCATTAACACGCCAAGAGATAGGGGAATTAATTTAATGCTTAAAAATTCCCAGGGATAAGAGGAATTTCTTCTGTTCATATCTAGCATCATTTTCTCTTCATGACCAAAGCACCCATAATATGATAATTTTTACCTTTCTCAAGCTTACTGAGGGAAAATGCAGTACAATCGCTCTCTAAAAATTACTTTACATACTGTACTCTATTGACCAAAGTGCAGGTATGTGTATACTCAGTAAGAGATGCCCAGGGAAAGACAAAAGATGAAGATGACTACAGTGCAGGAAGGTTGTTGGGATTCAATTACTCGTCTTTGCAAACTAATCAAAAGCAGAGATAGTGCTTGACAGTGTTCATCTCTCACCAGCATCTTCTCTACCTGCTCCTCTAAGCCCATCAAACACAGGGGGCTCACTCTGTATCTATCACATATACACACACACAGTGTGAGATACTGATTTCTCTTTGGAGGAATTTAGTGATCACTCAGTGGCATGTGGAAGGTGCTGGCCTCCACTACAGATACTATACGTGCTGTATCTGCAGGCATACATGACCTGGAAAGCAAGATACAGCTCTGTCTCAAAGCCCTAGTGTAAGCACAGCTGCTTTAGCGCCACAGGCTCACGGTGCCCAGCGTGCCCCCATTGCAGTTCCCGGCCTGAGGGTACGGCAGGACAGACGGGAAGGATGTTGGTGTGGCTGTTCTCTGAAACAGAAGTGTGCCATGGGGAACTATTCTCTGCAAACGCATCTCCATTTTGATTCCCAGGTGCCAGGCAGCAGCAGGCAGAAAAATGACATGCAGTCAGCTTTGCTGCCTTCTGCTCCATCTTGGGAATTAAGTTCTTAGAAGTAGCTATATCCATCTGTATCAAAAAAGCACATAGTACATGGCAAATGTATCTCTTTTTTTCAATATTTATGAAACTTCACTAACTGCTTTTGTTAAACTTGGTACCTTTCCACCAAAATATATCTAATCCAAATTTACTCTGCAAGAGTATTTTCAGGGGAAAAAAAAAAAGAAGAGTCATGCAGTTACTTGCACATGCATCTCGGTAGGAAGGAGCATCCACCTTAGTATCCACACCATGAGGAACAGACATTGCAGAAGCCACAAGACTGCAAACCACCATGTCCAGATGTAGAAACATCATCATGCAAAAGCTGAACAAGGGAAAGAAATAGTCAAGCCACTTCCAACAGCCTCTACTCTGAAGTATGTCTCTTTCTCTAAATCAGTTCAGAAACCAAACACATTAATGACAACAAGGTTGTGTTGATGTGAATGGTAAATTATTGTTGTACTGACACGGAAGCAGCAGGGAGTTACATCTCTGCAGGTTTGCTTTTGGATTGGTCTCGCAAGTCACAGGTTGAACTTACCCAAAAAAACCCTATAGCATGGCACTTGGACAAGGAACTGATGTGTTTCTGCTCTCTGAGGTGTGTTTTACATCACACAGCACTTCCCATTCATTGCTTGGGGTTGTTCTTATTTTCTGTCAGTAGCAACATTTTTGTGCCCGTGCTGAACACGACTGGCTAATGAATTGCTCCAAAGGTTACAGCTTTCACAGCTAGGAGCTCTGCAAGGGTGCCAGAGCTAGCTCCTCTCATAAATATGTACATATTTTCAGAGTAATGAAGAAATTTCTTAAGCTGTTTTCTCTCTGGACCTTGTCCTGCCAGCGCTGAGTATTTTCTGTGCAAGAACTCAGTGGCTTGGTCTTTTGTGATTAATCATTTGCAAGATAAAGCCCTAAATGGCATAAGAAAAAAACAAAAACAAAAACAAAAAACTTCTCGCAGCAAACGGATGTGCCTTAATTTAGGGAACTCCACAGCTCCCTGAGTACAGTGAATGTTGCTGAGCATGGAGTTTCCTTTGGCAAAGCTAATGGGTCTGGCCTGGCCTTTGATCACCAGCAACATATAATAGTGATTTAAAGAGACTTGTGAAATTTGGGAAATGAAAGACTCATTGCAGCTGTAAACCAATGAAGAGACCACTATAGCCTGAAAAGATGGTGTAAAACTCTACACATAAGTCACTGCCATAAAATCATCATTTTCCCCAAACAGCTTTTGTTACTTTGTGGAATACAACACTTTCCAAGGTATTCCTGTAATCTATAAAAGCTTTATGAAATATTGACGTTACTGGCATTACTGATATTCCCACAGTAATTATCTTCCATAATAATTAAACAATATGGCACAAAATCTGGTGAGGGTTGTTCCTGATAACTAACCTTTTAGACTTAATTTACTTTCTACTCTTACAGAAACAAACATCTCCTTTTAGAGACTAAAAATTGCTCTTCTTCAAAATGTTCACTGGACTTTATATTAACAAGGACATTATATGAAAGCAGGATTCTAGTTTCTCTGGGGCTTAGGTTTTTTTCCTTTTACCTATTTATTTAGCTCAAATTACATCGAATTATGAAGTGAAATTGAAGATTGTACTCAATTTTATACTTGTTGAGGATCTGTTTTTCTAAATGGAAAGCTATTGTGGAAATCCTCCCTAACGCCTGCATTACAAACACTTGCTTTGTAACACACAGGAATCTGGCCCCTCCCCATTCTCCTCAGTTTTGGGCCTCATGGATTCCAGGCTTGGCTCCACTGCAGAGTCAAAAAAAAAAAAAATAACATAAAGCCTTTCAAACAGTCGTTGCAAACCATTCCAGTTTTACTAACAAGAACTCATTTATACCCAGGATCTAAGCTTGAAGGGATCTTGAAACATCAGAAGTAGTTGGTGAGAGCTTGAGACATTCTCAATGAGATGTGGGAGATAAAAAGAAGATACAGGAAAACCACAGGATAAAAGCTAAAGGAAAAAAGTAATCCCAAAATAGCTCTGTTTGGAGTGTTCTTCTGGAAGAGTTATTATACTGTTCAGTATGGCAAAACATCAAAGAGGGAATATTTCAACCAAATTACTTGTGAGCTGAATTTCTCTTCTTCTTCCAGATCATCACAACTTGCTGGTTTTCTTAACGTGGCCCTGTGGTCAAACATGGAAGTGTAAGGTTCAACAGGAGAGGACTTTCTTGTGCATCCAACCTAGGCAACACAGGGACAGAAGCAGAACTGTTAATTATGCAGCTGTCCTTCCCCAGAAATACTGCTCTTCCACTCATATCCACATCTCATTATTTCCTGTAGCATTTTGAACACTGGCATTTTCCTCTGCAGGGGGCTTCCCTCTTCTTCCCATTTGCACACACATATGGGCCCCAGCCAAGTAGTGAGTTTGTGCAAGAATCTACCTCCAGTCCCCTCCAAGTCTCACCAATACCTGTTGGACTGTCAATGGACCTTCTGTCATGGACCTTTGCTGGCTCCAGGCCTTGATGAGAAACTGGCCAAACTGTCATAAACAGGATTCTCTCTTCCAATATGCTGAAGATGGTTTTTTTTTTTATTTATTTCAAGAGGTTCTAGTTGTGGCTTTAAGCATGTGATACTATGGGCCAAGCTAAGAAAGCAGTTTCGGATTATAGCCCAGGACGTTTTCAGAAGTGGACTTGAACAGCTTTTCACCAGTGCAAATCCTGCCTCTTTGCATTCATGTTTCCTCCTCGTGCCCCCCACTGCCTCTCTCTCTCGCATACCCCTGCACTCACAGAGCAAGTCCTTGAGATTAACCACAATATGATTACATTTTAATTGAGGCCAGCTTAGTGTGGGGACATCCTTTTAACTCAGGAGGCCTCAATTCCACAGAACCATAATGAACTAATAATGAATGTGCTAAAGTCATTAAATCAAAATTCATAAAAGGGTGAATATTGCTTTCTTTTATAATAAAGCAATTAAAATCCCATATACTATAATAGATACTACTAAGGTGCACTAAGTGTTCTTTAAGGAGGTTAGTGTTTAATGCCACCACACACAAATTTGGGGATCTTTTCAAAATAGGACTGCTACACTATTAATAGATGATCAGAACCCTTTTCATGTCATCTTTGGTTCAGCATTATTGCCTGCTTTGAGAAATACTGGCATGATTTCATTAGTAGGTTTTGTAGAACAGTTAGTTACAATAAATCATGACTTGCAGTATACGTAAGTAACGCTCAAGCATGGTACCGTTACAGATATGCTACTTTTCGATTTAGGTTCTTTCACTATTCCTTTCATCATGACATCCCCTTCTCATCTCTCATGCTCTATTCCTTGGGGGTTAACAGCCCCAATTTACGGTAGCAGAGAAAGCACGCAATGGGTATGTTTGACTTTGCAAGTCAGGCCTGGCTAGGGGAAGAGTACTCCAGAAAAATGCATGTCCTGATTTATGACCACCTGTCTCTTCATGTGGTCTTTGCTCCAAGGAAAACGCAAGTCAGAAGCCCTGGATTATTTTAAACATGGACCTCATTGCTACAGGTATTGGAAAGCCAACGGTTATATGTGGACTCAGAGAGTGAAAAGGTCAATTAACAGACAGGTCTTTAGCTGCATGTTAATCCTGATGGTCTGGACGCATCTTTTGGTTCACCTGGTCCCTAACATGCTGCTCAGAGGGAGCTGATGGTGTGCGCTACGAAAGGACTGCTATGGAAGCACACGACTGGAAGCAGTGCCTGAGTCCTCACAGCACCTGAGCCAGGGCAGGCTCAGAGCGGTGTATGTGAGGCCTTAGTCCCTTTCCCCTTGGCCCTGCCACAAAACACTCCCCAGCTCTACTTATTTCTGTTCAGCCCTTGCAAAGCGGCCACTGTTGAAGACAGACCCTTGGGAGAGCTGGACTCCTCAGTACCTGCACACCAAAGATCCCTGCTGCCCAAAGCTCATGTTCCCACGCAGGAGAGCCCCTTCCCTGAAGGGCTGTAATCCACCCATGCAATGGCTGAGAAGAAAGAAGAGGCACAAAGTGACTGGGATCAGATAAACGAGTCAGCAGCAAAACAGAAACATCACCAAGCCTGTGCTAGTGCCTGCTGTGCCAGGCCTTGTTGTCTCCTGGAGGTCTTTGGCCTCCGTTCAGGAAAAAAAAAATCATTATTGCATGCCAAATGACTGGGATCTAAACACAAGACAGTTTACTGTTACAAATTCACACAAGCAACAAATGTTCTTCCTTTTGATGACACGGTCACGGAAACCCAAGACTTTGAAGACTGCTCAGGAAGAGAGACTGATGGAAAGTGTGTCCCAGGGCAGGCAGGCACATGTGCCTGTATGAAAGAGAAGAAGAGATTGGCAGAAAAAGAATTAAATAGTACATGGTGGAGTAGGGGATTATCTGGAGAACGTGATATAAGAACAGACAAATTAAAGGAACACTAAATATTTATTACAAAGTCCTTCATATCATGTGCAATAATACATGCCATAGCTGCTACTGAATAATCCAGGCAACAGCCAGTTGCTGAGATTGCTCTCCGAGTTGGATAAAATAGAATTAGAGGCTTTTATCCACTGGAGACCATGCGCTGTTATACATAATAATCAAAATTACTCAGAAAAGAGAGAGAAATAGCTCAGCGATCATTGTAACTACATGAGACGAAACACATTGTGTCCAGGTTACTGCAGGCCTTTGCCGTTCACAGAAGGGTGGGAAGGCACCAGATGATCGCGGCCTGGTTTCTCCCCAAATGTTGGTGCTAGTGGAAGGGACAAGCCCAAAGGGATCCAAGGACTTCAGCCCATAAAGGACCAAAACTGGGGGCTCCTGGTGAGTCCATGGGCTCTGCAATGGGCCATGAGCCAGTTTGTTGTACACCGGCTTTAGGGTGAGGTACAGTGTGCTTTAGGCACAGCCAATATTATTCTGGTTCTGTATTTCTGT
Organism: Balaeniceps rex; assembly: GCA_013401315.1. Lineage (NCBI taxonomy): Eukaryota > Metazoa > Chordata > Aves > Pelecaniformes > Balaenicipitidae > Balaeniceps > Balaeniceps rex. The sequence continues at coordinate 38,654 of VYZW01015372.1, forward strand.
ATGTGGGTTGCTACACGAGTGCATTAGCACGCTGTTTAGACAGTCTGACCCTAGAGTCAGCAAGGAACAAAACACATTATTGCAACCCAACAGTTTGTCTCACAAGCCCGTTTCTTCTGTTTCACATGCACCGGGCCCTTTCAACAGGCAGAGTGGATGTGCTCCTGGGTTCCCTGGGTAGGTTAAAAATTAATTTACTTAAATGGAAAATCTCCTTGCTGTGGCAAATTAGCCCTTGACATCGACTCATGTCTAACATGTTATACACAGGCAGGAAAGGAGAGGATTGTCAAAACAGAAGTAACCTGTCACCATGCAGCTGCTTTGCAGCTCCTTTCCAGAGCTGAGCCCCTCGTGTTGGTTACACAGCATGGCCAGAAGCTCCCACCAAAATGAGATTTCCATTTGGTTGTGTAATAGTCACCAGAACCAAAGAGGTCCTTTTCAGTTGTGGGGAAGGGGAGAAAAGGGCTTGGGAAGAAAACTGTTTCAGGACTGGGACTTTCTAATCAGATACAGTGTTTTTTTCAGAACTACTGCACGTTAGTGGGTACTATCACGGAGGTAACTGGGATGGCAGCAAGATGGAAAACACCACAACCTGTGTGTAGCTGCAGCACAATACTACTGAGGATATCCTGCGAGCAGCTCCTCCCATCGTCGGGCAGCACTGTGCAGCAGTGCCAACAGACCTGCGCCGACTCACACAGACTGAGCCGGCCCCCGTGGCACACCGAGTGCAGGCTGCGGATATACCCCAGGCTGCTGATATAGGCCATAGTAGTTAAAATTAAAGGGCCAGATTCGCTGCTGGCTCATTTCCACAGACAGAATCTGGTTTATTGGCATTCAGCAGAGTAAACCTTCCCCTCTTGGAGTGCTATTGCCCTATTTACTTTTGGAGGTTTTGCACAGGCGGTTCCCACTGGCACTGGCAGAAATTACCCAGAGCAATCCACCATGAACTGAGAGCATGCGGATCCCTAGGAGTATTGTATTTCTTAGTTTCTCATACATACCGAGGAGAGCATAGCCGATTCACTGCAGGAAACCCAGGTGCTGAATTCATCTAACAAGCTGCTTAAAACTCTAAACAGATGTTTCTGTGTCTTTCCTGCTTCTTGAGCAGTCTGTGTGGAAGCACCAGCAGATTCACAATAGAGCAGATGCATGAACCATACATGCTTTAATATCAAGGCCTGAGTCATTGGAAAATGGTTTATGACTACTGTGTGTGCATATAATTTGAGCAATGTGCTGTAGGGATGCAAGATCAACCTTGTCCGTAATGGAAATGTAGATTGACCGGGCTAGAGCTAGAGTGGAGGTAGCAAAATTCACACCGAAACTGAAAATTATACCTGTCTTGGTGTGTTCCCTGCTCCTGCAATGACTCATGAAAATGTAGATTGGGTATTTAGGCTGGATCTCATCCAGTGCCTGGAGAGGTGTACAAAACAACTCATTGATTTCAATGGATATTTTATCAGGGCCCTTAACTCTCCAAAGATTATGGAAGGATCATAGATAGACCAGTAAACACACCGAGAGCTATTAGAGCCTGGAAAAGCTAATTCTTACTTACACTGCCTCTTTTTTTTATACTCCCAGAGCGATGAAAATGTGCCTCAGTGTCCACAATTTCTGACTGCGGCATCACCAAGCCCCAGAGCCCCCAACAGCCACAAAACGGAAGAGCAGACACGATTTAAATAAACATTCCCAGAATTACTGCATTTTCCTGGTGTTTCCTGACCCTTTAGGATTTACTACTTGCAACTTTTTTATGCAAACTACTACTTTCACATGAAAAAGTGAAATCTGATATTCTGATGTGCTCGGGTAACTTCAGGAACTGAGCTTTAATGATAAATACTAGTATCAGACTTCTAGGTTAATGGAGGTGAATCCCACCTGAGATGACAACAGTCCCAATAGTTGCACTATGGCATTGGGATAGGATACACACATGGGGTCCCAGGTGGTCCAGTGAATTGGCCTTGGCATGCCTTTCTTGGCTTCCTTCTTCATAAAGTTGGACCTCCTGGACTGTTACGATTATTCAAATGCTTTAACAGTGATTCTTAAGGCAACTAGGATGCAATCACAGTAAGATAAATCAGCCAACCACAAGCCCACAGCTCTAAGGTGGATTTGGAAAAGAGCACATTTAAAAATTGAATTCCCCCCTGCCCCCAATCTGTCCATGGATCAAGGCATGCGATGAGGATGAGCCTTCACAGCATCATCCTGATACTGTAAAAAACTGGTTTCAAGGAAATTGAGGGTGGAGGTTGAAGTCCCAAAGACTCAAAGCTTCTGAAGGTGTGGAGCACCTGAACACGTGGTCTTCTAGGTGGGCACGTCCTAAATTACTGCCTCTGCTGGAAGAAACCATATTGACCACATGCACCAGAGAATCCTCAAGAAGAGTTTCTCAAGCATCAAGCACACTGATGCCCAAGAACCACTTGTTTAATACACACAAGACAGACTTACTTTCTCAGGTAATGCGTGATAATAGCCAGTTATTAATCCTTTCAACTGTAAATTGGATTTTCTAGGTACCATAGACATCACTGACAGGGAAGTCACTGAAGCCTGGCACTAAAGATTGCAGGAGAAATCCTGCTTTCATGGCTGTGCAGAGGAACTCTGTCCCTGCCTCTCATGGTGTTGTGGTTTAACCCGGCAGGCAGCTAAACACCACGCAGCCGTTTGCTCACTCTCCCCCTCCCCAGTGGGATGGGGGAGAGAATCAGAAAAAAAAAAAGTAAAATTCGTGGGTTGAGATAAAGACAGTTTAATAGGACAGAAAAGGAAGGGAAAATAATAATAATAATAATAATAATAATAATAATAATAATAATAATAATAATAATAATAATATACTAAATAAGTGANAAGACATCAGTGTGTTATCAACATTATTCTCATACTAAATCCAAAACACAGCACTATGCCAGCTACTAGGAAGAAAATTAACTCTATGCCAGCTGAAACCAGGACACATGGGGACATGATTTCACCTCTCCGTGTGAGCTGCAGAGATTTCTACCAGCTGGTCATCTGAGGGTTACCATTTCAAAGACTTTCTTACATCAAATATCCCAGGACATTTATAAAGTTAGGAAGAGATTCATAGCAAGCAATGGAGACCTCTGCTTCAGTTAAGTGCTTATTTATACCCACTGCATTTCACATGTTGCATTTCCTTATGAAATGTGTTCCATTATTTCTGAAATATTAAACATGAAAAGCAGAGCTATGAAGTACGAATTATACAGTGTTGCAAAAGCTATCATCATGTCCAGTTTTTTTGGCATTTCAATGTATAAATATTATACCAAGGAGCTTTTACACTAATGGATAATTGCCTGCAGTGCACACTTAACCTTTGTCCACTTCAGTTGATTTGGTAGTGCTACCTACGTACATCAAACATCAATTCGTCCAAATTGGCAATATAGGAAAGGCATATGGCCAAATTCCTTCTCTCCTGCAAAGCTCAACTCTGCAGGATTTGAACAGTGATGCACAGGAGAACCCATGCCACTTAGACTAATTGGGCTAGATCCTCAGTTAGCCCATTCTACTTATGCCAGGGGAGGTATCCTGAATTTAGGTTAACAGTTAATCAGACACCATAAAAAGCTAGTTATTGGACCCAGGCAGATTCCAATTAACTGCCAGTAAACAATCTCACCTGATGTAACACACTTTTACTCTATCAAATATGAAGCTTCTGGGGGGGGGGCGGCGGGGGGGGAATATAACTGCATTTCCTAAAGACAGTGCACATCCTGGTCTACGTGTAGAAAAGCCAAACTGACCTCCTTGCTCCAGGGAAAGAAAAATACGTCCCGTAAACTTTCAGAGAAAGGAAAGGTAATAGCCTGCTAGAAATAGCCGTTTGCTCCACTCCAACTCTTACACCCGTGCTCCGTGAGAAGTGAGACACTGAAGTTCATCTTTGGCTCGGCAGTACGCACGTGCGAGACGTGGCCAAGCAGGAGACCAGGCCATACAGAGATCAGGCCATGCTGACCCCTGCTAACTCTTTGCAGGGAGGAGCAGGACCTTTCTTTGCTCGTATTCTCTGCTTGACTTTTGCCATGTCACATAGTCCCTGACTTCTTACAGGAAATTTGATTTCAGTGATTATCAAGCACCTGAATTCCTTTGTTCACACTTTTACTCCTCCCACCTCCTCATCTGGACACAGGACATGATGCCACCCCTCCGCCTTGCTGCAGCATCACACAAGCTGTTTCACTGGAGACTAATGTTCAAGAGCTCAAGTATCACAATAACAGGACCAAATGCTAAACAGAAAAAGTGATTTATCTCAGACACGGAGAAGAGTAAGTCTATATAACTCTTAGAAAGTGGTCCCGGGAGCAGCTCCTTAAAGGGCTAGCAGACTATTCACACAGGAGTTCGGAGGGCAGCTGCACTGCCTGGTTTGCTAACGTAGAGATAGTCCAAGTACACCCAACAACTCCATCATATAGCTTGGCATACACTAGGGTCAAATTCATCTCACTGCTTGTAGTTATTGAAGTGCCGGTGAGCTGCCTTGGCTCCCAGTACAGTCAGCAGAGCCCAAGGAAGCCCCACAGGGCAGTTCACAGCCACTGGGTAAACTGAACCCCGGAGGGGCCTGTTTTTCTCCATCAATTATAAAGGGACACTAAACGGCTCCTTACAGTAGATAAGTCATTACAGACGTCCTCTGGCTGTGCAGACAGCTTTGCAAAGGCAGCGAGCCTTGCTCTGCAGCCAGTCCCCCCCAAAGTGCCATGCAGATGCAATGGAGAAAACAGGAGCGAGAGAAAACAAATACATCTGTCCAGTATCAGTACAGCAGTGTTCAGAAGCCTTTCTGCAGACAGAGGCTTTCAGTAATGAGAAGCAACCACTGATAAATGACAGCCAGAAGAGCTCTCCTGCTGCCCAAGCGCTGTTTCAGGATGGTAGCTGGCATCTGCAAGAAGGCAAAAAGCTCATGCTCTGCCTCTCTACTCAAAGATCTCATGGCTTCCTACAGACCCCAGGTTAGCTCAGGTTGGCTCACCTGGGGCAGCATTTGAGAGGTTGATGAAGGTGATGGATAAGCCCAGAACTGGCCCCATGACGAGGGGCATAGCATGGTACACCAGGCAGCACACTTGCCATTATGTCTGGAGATATTCCGCCTGTCCAAACCTTTCATGCAGAATTGCTTACGTGTCTTCCTTGCTTTTGTATTCAGCAGGGAGCTGTTTTCTTCATTTAAAAGGCCGGGTAACATGCTGCTGCTAAAGTGCATTTGTGATGCAGCACAGTTCACCTTTCTTCTGTGCTATCTCTTGCAAGAGGAGCATGGTGTCTTCCTTGGCAAGTTCAGCAGGGCCATGCCTGCCAAGCGCTCGGCTCCTCTAGGCCAGCCATCATACCGTGCTCCCAGGAGTGCACTTAGAGACTAGGGGACACAAAGCATGCACTTTCAGCTCTACACAAGGATGGTTGAGATCTACATTCCCGGTGTTATCTTTGCACTCTCATGAAGTGCAATTACCTCCTCATTTTGCAGCTCTTTGTGGCCATTTAATCTCTCCCATTTTGTTTCTGACATCTCCAATAATCTAACCCTGACACTCCTTATAGATACTGCAATTACAACACAGAGCAGCTCTTGACAGGATGAGTTGTATTTTGCTTCCTTCCTGTAATGCTCAAGCCACCAGGCATGGCTACATGAAATGGCAAAAGAAAACCTCACTGACGATTTATATGGGTCCCCAGCAGATAGTGATGGTGCTATATCTCTGTCTTGGCCAATTAAGTGTCTGGAAGCTACCCAGAATAGGCCAGCCGCGGTAGAATTTACATGTGTTTCTGTTTTCAGTAATAACTCAGCTGTGATTTTCCCTTTCTTTCCTTATACTTAGGTCAGAGACTTTGCTGTTGCCACTCTCCTGCCTTCCCACCCCGTGTCATGCACTCTGCAACTGGGGGAACTAGTGCTCAGGTTTTGACATGCCCATGATGGTGGGGAGCACAGTGCCAGACATCAGAAGCAGAACAGTTCCCAAAATAGCCTTGAGAAATGGGCTTTTTGCTTCAGCCATCACAGAAATGGGCCAAGGAATTAGCAATACCTTCTGACTGATCCTGAGGATAATTAATTAGCTTGCAGAAAACATCTCCCCACAATGCAAGGCAACATCTGATATTCTTCACTACTCTCCCAGCTCCTGATATATGCCGGGATGTGTCATATTCCCCTTTTTTCTTGGTCAAGAAACTACAACCTCCAGTTGCTCCAGCAGAATCCAAAGGGACCATTGGCTGACTATAAAAACTGAACAGGCCTCATGGTAACCCTGACAGCTAATGTATTAAGGCCTTGCATCTTCCTTATACCATTTGCAGCAAAAACTAAGCCCAGCAAGTATATACACAGATTCAAATATAATGGGTTTCCTGATCTCTGGTGTCAGTTAATCCCTAGCTAAGGTGAGATCTCAGAAATAATTGAATCCTTCCAAAACAGGTTTGATTTGTAAGAGGGCTAAAGGATTTAGGCATTCTGCTGCCACTGAGTTTGTTTATACCTTATTTATATAACATTAATCCCACACTCTGGGACTTCTAGTTACCTGCAGGAATCAGGAGGGATTATTTTCCCCTGCTGATGCACAACTTGCCTTTTCAGCTGCCTCCTCGCTTTCTGGCTCTCCTCCAAAGTGGTCAGTTTTAAACTCATCCTCAAACCTGGAGTAAGACAAGACTCATTCCTACCCAATGTGTAGGATTTGTAGCAAGACAAATCTCAACCTTCAGCACTACCAGTCCCTACCAAGCACCATGCTGGTAGTTGGCCCTGGGCTTGGTACTTGCTGAGAACCAAAAGGACTCTCTAAGAGAAGACATCACACTCCGCCTTAGCTGCAAAGTAGTTGCATGCACCAGCCAGTCCCCTCTGCAGACAGGGCTGAAAGACACCTTTTGTAGGGGTTCAAGGAGAGATTTTCTCCTGCAGCTCAGAAGAGGTGTGGGGACGTGTGGCTGATGAGGAGCTGGGAGAAGAGGCAGAGCCTAACATCTGTTTCTCAGCCAAGCAGTCATGCTTTCTTCAGGTGACCTTGAACATGCGCCATCAGCAGCACACTTGGAAAATCCACTCTGCAGTGAGTATAATTAAACCAACCCACCTCACAGGTGTTGGGGAGGCTTCTCCTCCACAGTGATTTGTGACTGTCATAGCACAGCATACGTGCAACGAGGGAGTAGGATTTGTGCAAGAGGAGCTCAGCTGAGATTAGCACCTCCAGGGTCCCATCCAAGCAAAGGATAAGGGGCCATGCCTGCCTTTGGCAATATCTAATCCAAGATGACAGGGCTCCTAATGAACAGAAAAAAGAAACCAATTACCCTACCTGTATCTTAACAGAAGGTACCTTAGTAGATGCAGGGACATTAGGGTGATCGTTTTTTCTTTTGTAGTGGTAAATGTAGCAGTGTACTTGACTATGTTTCTTAAAATCAGGCTAAGTATTATTTTTAAGGAGCTGATGAGTAGGTACTTGTGGCATATACTGAAGATGCAAAGAATGTATAGAGCTAGTGGGTATTAAGGCAACCTCACAAGACCATATTAATCTTCAGAGGGATGTATGTATACTAGATGTATTTGTTGCCAATATTATGACTGGACTAGTTATACCAGTGTTAAGTTTGCTTTCTTCTCACCCTCATTATAGTTCAACAAACTAATCCCTTTATTGATAATATAATGTGCATCCCTGTGCTAACAAATTATTTGCTGTGTGCATTGATTTCTGATGCTGTAATCACTACACACAAATATCTTCTGTATCATTGCTCTGTAGAAAAATATGCTTTCCAGCAAGATTATACAGAGTAATAGTGTGATTATTCAGCTTCTATAAAGTTATCTATCTGCTTAACCTCTGTGCAGCCTTTACAGCAGGTTTATACAGATATGCTTCAGAAATTTATCCACCTACACTTTGTAAAACACCTTGTTAAACCACCTTCCATCTCAGCCTGAGGATGAACTTCCAACTACTTCACAGAGAGTGCTGTGTCTAAGAGTAATTGCTTAATTTAGGAGAGCCAGCCAGCTTCCCTTTTTAATGATATTACTCTTCCAAAGTGAATTGCACACAGGTAAAAGTCTCAAATCAGCAGCTTTGTGGACTGGACTCCTCACCTGAATACAAGCCTGGTAAAAGGAGCAGCACAGGTTTCCTCCGTGACTGAAATCTGAGCTCAGTTGAAGGTCATTTGCCCCCTAAACAACTCAGATCTCAAGTTTTATACTGGGAGGATAGACAAGGTGCACAAGTTAACGAGTCACTGCACCTACAGTTCTTGTCCACTAGGACCATGTCAGCGTTCCCAAGTACACTCCACAGCCCTTTCAGATGCTTTTGTCCCGCTGCCCCAAAAGAGTGGGTACTCCCAGCCTGCTGGTCAATATTCGGTCCAAGGGGAGAATTAAAGGAAATAAGCAGCCCCTGGGTTTGAAGTGATGGCAAACAACCATTGACAGCATCCCTTGCACAGTGTCCAAGCTCACCTGCTTTGCCTGCTCCACAACAATTCTAGATAAAGAAAGGTTTGCTGGTAGGAAGCATTTCTCACCAGCTCCCAAGCATAGAGGTGGATGATATCAACTTCCTAAACCACACTGGAAGCCCAGCTCTCAGGTCTGCTCATTAACAGCTTTACTACAGCCACAAAGCAAAGAGGCAGCTGCTCCTGTGTGACATTTCTATAGATCTCCGAGGACTGGCACCTCAACTGGCAGCGTCAGCACAGACAGGATGGTTTACTACAGCTGAGAATCCAGCCCCTGTTGTTTAACCTGCTCTATAAAACTGTCTTGTAAAGGTTGTTATTTGCCTTGCTTGTGTTTTCCACGAGGCCATTTTGCTCCAGTGTTTTCAGATGTGACTGATAAGCACTCGTGCTGAAATGTTTCAGATTCACAGCCCCTAGATATTCCCAGGTAGAACAGTTACACACCAATCAAAATCAAATGCCTTTCAATCACAGGAAGAGAAATGTTTCTGCCGCATTATGCACAATTACGTGCTCAACTGTTATTCATAACTCTGAAGCTCTGAAGACTATTGCAACTGTATGTGCCACTCAGCCACTTTCTGCTCTCTTCTCAGAAAGGGAAGTGCAGGAGAACCAGTTTCACGTTTACCATTGCAGAAACAGCCATTATTTAAATCAGCTACAGCCAGGAGGATGATTTGGGCCCGTGTAAATGTAAAATATAAACCATCAATTCACCTCCAAGGTATCAGACTGAATCTGAGCCAGGATCACAGAGACCCAGCAAGTCCCACCACTCAAAATACACTCAGAAATCTATAGAACACAAGCTGTCACTCATTGCAAAGCTGTCTCAAAAATCTCCCCTTTTCCTGAACCAAAGCTGTCTGCCACTGGTACCTCTACAGCTAACGGTGCCTGGAATGCCCTGCTGTGATACCCACAACCAGCCTTTCAGGAGACAAGTCACCAATTGATCAGCATCTCCTCTGTGCAAGGCAGCCCAGTTGATAAAGATCTCATTCGTTTCTAGTTTGCTGGGGACTTAATGTTGAGCTGTGAGCAATGCCAGCACACATCAGCTGGCTGACACCTCTCCTATCTGCCAGCGTGACCATGTGTGCAATTGGTCCAGAGTCAGCAAGCAAGGCAAAACTAGCAGAAAAATCCCCTACCTACCTGCAGGTTTTTAGGTTAACTTGGCTCAATGTGAGTGCAATGAGTAGGGGAGGGATGGCACTGGGCACTGCACAAGCAGATCGGAGCAGGTGGTGACAGCTGTCAAGGGGAGAGATGAGTGGGAGGAAAGGTTGGGTCCAGGAGGCTCTTCACACCTCATGTTCTGGCCCCAGCATCACCAGGTGAATGCAGCCACTTGGGTCAGATGGAAGAAAGCCCTCAAGCACATGTTTCAGCTCACCCTAGCTCACCATGGGTGCTCCAGAATGCACTTATCTCCAAGCTCATCACTAAGCCCTCAGGACCATCACACAACAAGAGCTGAACGCACACGTCCTTCCTGATCAGACCTCTCAACAGGAATAAGAGCAATCCACACTGCGAGAAAAAAAAATGGGCCATTATCCTTTTTTATACATGTGGATGAGGAGCTGGTGCAATTAACTCTGCTTTGAAAAAAACAGGGTTTTCAGTGAGGAATGTTGTTTTTGCTTCTAATTTTAAGATGTTCAACGATGCATTTAGGACAGTGGTATGTACCTTGTGAGTGATACACATATGCTCACATACTCTGTTTGTCTGACAAAGGAAGCCATCAATAATTGCTGAGCCGGCGAGTACGAATTGTCTCTTGAAAGGAACCAAGAGACCTCGAGAGCACTAAGGAAAATAAAACTCAACTGGGAAAGACAGTAACATGACAGTTTTCCCATCCAAAGATGTCTCTCAGACTCTTAATTGCACAGATTGCTTCTGATTACATCAGGTAGCACCAGGAATTAGGTTACTCTGCAGAAAGAGGTGACAAAATAAGCAGAATTCCAACTACAGTATCTTTGATCTAGACTCTGGTTCTCCAAGACTCTCATTTCTGACAAAAATAGAAAAATTTGCATCATCACGCGGCAACACCACCATCAACGTGACTACTTCATCCACATTAGTCTCTGCCTCAGGCGCTGGCTGCTCCTCTTGGGCACTACAACGATGACCGAACTGGAATGAGGTTTCAAAGACTGGAAAGCTAGTGTAAAAAAATATAGCAAAAATACACTGGTTAAAACAGGTGAAGCTGCAGGGTTGGTCAATCCTCTGAGGAATGGGTGGAGAACACAAGAACATGAGATAAAAACAACATTATATACCAAGTCCTGAGAAAGAACCTGGCCTTCATACAACTTCAGATTCAAAAAAATCAGTCAGCAAGGCTGGGATATATTTAGGAAAAAGGTAGGTGCTTACCTGGGATAAGAGCAGACAGCCAGCTTACCACCTCCCTGCCAGTAGTGCAGTCAAGCACGAGGGTGTAATGGCTGAAGGTCAGGTTTGTGATATGGGCACACCTCTTTTTGCTGTTTGTTCTGGCAAAGATGATTATTCACCATGGGAATACTCCTCTCAGTAAATATTCCTTGAAAGAAATCACAAAGAAATACAGAGAAGGCATCTGGCTTTCCTTTTGCAGCCAGAGAAATTATATCCAGGATAGAAAACAGTGCAATGAACTTACAGCAAAAGAGCACCTCGACTTGCATCATAAGAGGTGTGTTGGATGGCGGGGCGTACCTGCTTCTTCAGGACATGAGCCCCGTAAGCATCTCAGAGACAGAAATGGGCCCAAAAGTCTGAAAAGCTAGAGGCACCAGCAGCATGCACAGCCTGCCTGGCATTACCACGGGCAACAGCCTATTTGACTATTTTTTGAACACAAACCATAAGCTTCAGTAAGTGGGTGCCCTCCATAGCGCACATTTGAGAAAGCTGATTTTCACACAGCACCTTGGGAAATGGAGAGAATTCAGTTAATGCTTTTCCTTTTTCCCTTCTCTTTGTCGTTTGTTTTTTTTTCCTCCTAAGTTGCTGCAATTTCTAAGAACAGCAACAGAAAAAGGCATCAAACACTCACCCTTTCAGGGCCAAGCGTGTCTCCCCAGCACTCCAGTGCAGCAGGCTGGGGATGGCATTTATAGACACTTAGCTGACATATCTTGTATGATTAACACTTAAGGAAGGTCTGTTTTCTAGTTCAAATAAAAGTTCAAGTATGTTGTCAACTCCTTTTTTGTTTTAATTCCCCACTAGTCCTACAAAAACACTCAAATCAAAGCAGCCTCACACACTGCCTCCCTGGCACACAGACTCACCCTGCACCTCTTCCAATGACTAAATCTCACAAAGAGAGATTTATTGTGTCCCCCCCAAAACCCGAGGCAAGGTAGGACACACCCAGATGAGCAACCTCAAAGACAGAGAGAAAAAGCAAGTTGAACAAACACCAAAACCACCAAGAGGCCAGGAAGATTTAGTAAATATCAGCCTCATTTTTGATGCTGCCACATTCAAATCCCATTTGGTGTTCAGATTTGAATAGGAGTTTCTGAGGAAGTACCACTGGAAAGTGGCTTATGAACAGCAGAAAGTCACAGGGTCATATAAAAACCATCCACACGCACACGTGGAGGGGAAGAGGGGGCTGCCTGGGATAAAGGAGGAAATTAAAACTGTGGAATATGAAATTATATCCAGTGTCCTGCACGATTCCAGGGATGCCGAGTTAAAGGCAATGAATAAATAAGAGAAATTCAAACCCAAGCAAATCTCTAGGATGAGACAAAATTCATTCCAGGGTGTTAGAGCAGATTTGAGGAAGGAAATGTGTGTGCCAACAGCAATTACTATGGAGAACTCGCTGAGCACAAGTCTAGAAGACTGGAAAATTGGAAAATAACAAACCAAATGTGGTATCAATGTGCAAAAAATGAGAGCAAGCCTGGCACAGGAAATTACAGGGCTATCAGCTTAATATTCATTACATATAGGAAAACGCAAGGTCCCCATTGTATACAAGAGTGTAATTAAATCAAGGGGTTCTGCTGAAATCAACTGCTTGTGATGTTTATGAATTAGCAACAGATTCAAAATGCAGCCGCAGCCTTAGCATTCAGCCCAGGGCCTGGTATTATTTGTTACAATCTATAAACCAGCCCTGGTGAGAAGTTTTCTCCTAGATAGTGTAAGTTTAAAGTCTCTTGCTCAGAGGTTTGGGGTTTATTTGCTTTGCATGTGATTCAATGCTGAGGAGGGTTAGCACAAACAGGCCATCTGAGGACAGTGTCTGGGGAAAAATGTTATGGGCTGATTTACTGATTAGTGCTTATTTGTTTGCTGTTTAGAGCAACGGCAGTGAAGCATCTCTCTTATTCCTCTTGCTTCTGCCACCCTTTCTCCACGGCAGTAACATCTGCAGTTATCCACGTATTTCCTCCCGGTGCTGGGAAGCAGCGCCAGGCATTCATAACCTTTCAAAGGGTCGTCACTTGATGCCTATGGAAACATCCTCTCCCACTTCTGCTGCACTCCCGCTGCATGGCTTGTAAAGTCGCACGGGGTTTTATTTTCAAAGACACTGTCAAGCTTTTCAAGAAGAGCAAGGGCAACACTCACCATCCCAGGCTTGTCTGCTGAACCAGCAGCGCCCTGGTGGTCCCGTCCAAGGCCAGAGCCATGAGGATTTATATAGAGACCTCCACTGCTGGGCAAGTGGCTTCAGTAAACTCTGAATCGGGATCCCAAGTCCTAGGAAATACCAAGGATGCAGCTCAGCATTCAGATGAGCTAAATGTGTTCAGTCAGGCCAGATGCCCCAAGTGATATACATTAATCCTCACCTGCTTCTCCTCTGCAAGGAACATGTAGAAACATTAATAAATATTTCAAAAGCTCCTACAGTGCACCTAGCTTTCAGAAATGTATTCCACAATACTTTATTACCCTTAATAACCTCCAAGAAAAATTATGAATGAACACAAAGAACCTATTTTAAGTGTGCAGTTCCAAAGACCAAACAGGATTTTGAAACACAGCAAGCAGTGCCAGAGAGAAAGTACAAGTCTCTTCACTTTCATCACAAGTTTCTTATATCACGAAAACATATGGAGAAATTATGCAGAACCTTACTGTGTTTTTTAACTCAAAGTGAGATCATTGAGGAAATATCCTCTTTGAATCTCTGTATTTACACCATCAACAGTAGATAAAAAGGCTTGCCACTCGTTTATAACGAGTTAAAATGAAAACCCCCAAACAGCCCAAACCTGGAAATGATTTAAAATATAGATCCTGATTCCAAGCCCCATTTTGACATTTAGTTCCACCCCTGACTTTTCCTCCCAAAACCTGGCAATATAGAGAAAAAAGAATGGATGCAACAGTCAACTCTATACTTGCTGCCTCTCTTCTGGCAAGAGAACTTGGGTTTGTTTTAAAACCTTTGAGTCCTTTTTCTTTTTGACTCCGTTTTTAAAGAAATAAGTCCCCTCCAACCTGACTCTGCCTCAGGAACAGACGGACATGTTCCCTTTTCCCCAGGTACATTTTGAACCCCACAGCTGATTTCAGAGACACCTGACAGAAGAATGAAGGCTCCAAAGAAACATTTGTGTGTGTGTGTATATATCTGAATTTCATGAGCGCAAGCAGCTGGGTAGGCAAGCTGCCTAGACATAGGCAACAACCGAGTCCATGAGGGAAAGGCTACTGCTTCATCAGAACCCAGGGGGGTACCAAAAGTCAAGTCTCCTCAGCCTGTGGCTCTGGGAATTGCACGGTATTTGTGCATATTGGTTCGCATCCCCTTCACTCGCACAGAGGTGCGGAGCCGCTAACACAACAGGCTCCAAAGAGGAAGGCAACAGGGGAGCAGTGTGCTCAGGTAAGAGCTTTAGATTAAACACACTTGGGTGGGAGGCAGGGGATTGTGCTTTTCTAACCAAAGACCTGAGATTCAAGCTAAATCTGTTTATCCTACTCACCTTCACCAATAGGAAGGTGATCTCACCTGTGGAGAGCCAGCCAGGCTTTCAGGGGCTTATATAGATTTTGTTGATTGCCAGGTTGTAATGAGTCTCTGGTGTGAGAGGCGGAATAAGAGCTGAGCCATGGTCTCCTACGTGTGCGCACCGAACAGGAACCGAGAGAAAGCAATCGCAGCGTGTCCTGGCCACAGAGGTCAGCATGACAGGCTCCGAGGGCAGACAGAAAAGCCAGCAGCGAAGAAAGGACCATTGCTCATGGTCACTTCTAGGCACCAAGGGGTCTCTGAGGGGCTCAGCCCTGTTCCAGCTCCCCTCTTCCCTGCAAAGACCTAGACCGAGGCACCGGGAGCAGTTTTGGCAGCAGCCTGTATAGTGCTGACAGAACACAGTTTAGTTAAAATTCACCTGACGAGGAGGAAATGAAAATCCTCAAGGCCACAAATTAAAAATTGTGACTTGATAGAACAACAATTTATAAATAGAAAGACCTATTTCCTGCAAAACTCCTGTGGACTGAGTACTGGAAACTAATTAGTAGACTGAATCACCAGAAAAAAATGCTGTTTTCCTTTACTCACAAGAAAATATTACTTTTTTAGCACTTTTCCTTTGGCACTGGTGATCAGCATAATCCTGTGGGTGCTCCACAGCCTCTCCTTGGTTGCATTTCCTTCCTATTCCAATAAAACACAGTAAGGTAAAGGACAAAATTAATCATTAGCCATTCCTGTTACAGCACCAGTAGCTGCACACTGTCTTTTTCCTCCAGATTATATGAGCATGGAGCAGGAAGTTGGGAGTGCACCTAAAATGCTTTGCTAAAAACGCCAGTTCCACCCGAGAGGACTTTGAAGCAGAGAATTTCGCACTAAATTCATTGTGAAGATAAACAACAAAATAACACCCAGCCCAAGCAGACTTTTGCACAACCCCATATAGAGATGGGAACCTCAGGGTTCACAGCCTGGGGACAAAAAGTGGAAGCGAACCCCACGCAGGCAGCCTGGCCGTCACTCACGTGTCATCTGAACTGCTCGAGTGAGATCTGTCTGCATAAAGTCTTGGCTTCAGCCAGCAGAGAAATCAACTCCAATATCAGTACCATCATGCCACAATACATTAAAGAAGCAAAAAATCATCACAAAATAAAGTTCTCAGAGTGGTTAAGGCACGAATTTGCCCCTTCCCTCTGTACCCACTGCAAGAGCACGCAAGTAAAAATTGTTGCTCACTCCTGCTTCTGAACGAAAGCCAAGTTCCCGAGCGGTTGCAACACGGATGGATCTTTCTGGAGCAACTCCTGCTGGATTATCCAGCTGTTTGTTATCTCTGAGGACATGTCAAAAACATGGCCACAGTAGACGCACACTGCAGCCTTCTCCAAGCACTGGTGGGAACAGCCCTGGCACAACTCATAGAGCAACTGGGAACCAGAAAAAACTTCAGAGAAAGGGGAGGAGGGCTGCAGAGGTCTTCTGAACAGACAGGGAGAGTCAGGCTGCAATGGACTACATGACTTGTCTCAATCCTGAGGTCTCTTTGGGCATCCTCTTCTAGCCGTGACCTTGGGCTGCCCCCAGAAGCCATCACACCACTGCCCAAGGTCACCACCTGCTCCAGTGAGCCAGCTAAGCAACACAATTCTCCTAATTCCCTGCAGAAATCAGCATGATGAGATACAACATAGTCCTACAAAACGCCCCAATTGAGCGTAGGACTGTTCAGAGAAGGCAGTGTTCATTTATTACCAAATTAACTTTAAAAAACCCCATCCATTTCACTTTCCACATCAAAGATCATAATCTCCATGTAAAAGAGAGGGTTGATGAAAAAAGAGGTACTTAGAAAACACATTTTGACATTTAAAACACTACTAGCACTGATTCTTCTTGCTTGTAAAGAATTCTGGCTTTTTGTCTTATAAAGTACTCCAAGATCTCATTTGCAAACTACCACTGCTATCTACTCTGGTTTTTTGCTGGCTGCTCACTTACTCTTTGGGGATTTCATATTCTTCTAAATTTTGTAAATGGCTGCTAAAGTAGAGATGAACATTATAAAATACATTTCAATCACCCTCACAATTTAGACTAATTCATTGGCAACCGTACAAAATGCTATTTACAAGGTACTTCCATCAGCTGGTATCTGGCATTAAGTATTTTGAATCAATCTACCATCATTTTCATCTCTTATTTTTCATACAAGGGAAATTATTGATCGAAGCTTTTCAGCCTCATTTAATATACTGGAATAGGCTTTAAATTTTCCCATGTAAACCTCAGTGGAGATTAGCAACTCTGTCTTGCTTAATGCAACACAAATCAGTCTCCCTGATGAGACCACAATATTGTACATGACATCATGACCACTTTACTAGTTGATGGGCCCTGAGACAGGCACCTGCTAGAAACTCCCCAGGGACTCAGCATTTGAGTTTAGCTTGAGTTACTAGGCAAGGTTGGTCCTTAAAGGGAAAAATGGTGCCTTCACCTCTCAGAGGCCATTACAGTATTGCAGAGTAATACCTGGGATGGATTTGTGGGGAGGCAGACTTTTTTCATTACTCCTATCAAGTTTGCATTCAGTTTTCGAATCGCATTCAATTTTGCATTCAGTTGCTATTGTGATGGGTGTGTTCAAAACACCAGATTAGATCTGTGTATGTTGAGGACAGAGAGCTTGGCTGAATTTTTATGAACTCGTTCTTGAATAAATAAGCAAAACATCATTGAATAAGATACTCAGACAGCTTCAATAAATACATATGGTAGCAAAACAGCCAGCTAGACAAACAGAATATATCACACTGGAACGAGCACTGATGATTTTGTAATGACTCCAGCAGCTTTCAGCATATTAGATACTACTGTAAAAAACAATATGCAAATGTATAAATCCAGTTTACGGTAAAAACCAAGTTATGCTCATGTTACCAAAGCAGCAGTCAGTGAGCAATACAGCACAGTATGCACCCCTCTCCCTTATCAAATTTAGTCTAGAGCTAATTGGCAAGCATTGGCACAGGAGTGCTGCTGGATGCACCTTGCATGGGTGATGCTTTCACCAGGCTGTGTTACTTCCAGACCACCACGGTGAAACTTTGCATTGCAAATCCTATCAAGTATCATCACAGATAAGGACATCAGGATGGATTGAGCAGGAATGCAAAAGTGTTTTCTTGGGAGGAAACATAAGACTGCAAATGCTATTATAACCAAAGCCCAATACAAGATAAAAAGTGCTTCAAGCTGCTGTGGCATCCATGATACTGCATTCGATGCAAAACAAGAGAGAATGAATGTGCTCAAGGGCTGAACTTCCAGTGGTCCATTTCATGGACTAATTTGTGTGCAGGCTGATACTTTCAGTATGTTTCTGTGCTAACAGAGAATAATCATAGGACAAGTAGAGCAAGGTAAGTACATATGCTGCCATTGTTTTTTTGTAGCATAATAGCATCATCAATGAAGCCTGAATGCAGCATAATTAGCATACAGTAATTAGAATCACTGCTGCTTTTTCATTTACTTCTGCACACCATGATGAGGTGTTGGTTGCAGTATGCAGGGCTGCAATCCTATAGATAATGCTGGTTGTGCAAAGCATGTATCCTATTCTCATCAAAAGAAACAAGGGAGACATTAACCTGCCTTAAGCTGCTAAAATTTTCAATTTTGGCCTGACTCAAGAAAGTCTCCAGCTTACCCAAAGAATATCTAAACACAGGCTGTGCTCCCAAGGGATAAGCACACCTGTAATACATGCTGCCTTTAAAGGCAAATGGAAGCTTTAATGAAAAATCTGATTTTCTAGAAGACATTATCTTTTAGCTTGTAACTTTTAACACCTTGTTGACTGCTGCTTAGAGCTTAGACAAGCCTTAGTAACTTGGTTGAAGAAACCCTGTGCAATTGTCCTGTTTTGTTACATGGCCGCCCTCGGAAAGAGCAGATGGCGATATTTGGAGAGGGCTCTTTCAGAGCAGCCAGTAACCAGGCATTTGTTGAAGTGTGGCTCTGCTGTGGACTATTTATAACCCATCCACCACTGAAGAGTCTCTTAATGCTTCTCCAGACTTAAATGGCTAGCTTTTATGGCCCATTTATGGCCCATTTCAACAAAGCAGTTAAACATGTTCCAGGACTGGTATCTATATGTAAATAAAGGAAGTTGTATTGGCTGGCACCCAGGCTCCCCATCCCCACCTCCCGTGTTGGCAAGCTGGCCTGCACAGCCCCGAGCCCCACAGCCGCCCACGCTGGACATGGGGCACAAGGGCTGGGGAGCAGCACCCACATAACAGAGCTCTGCATGAAGCTCACTTAACAGCACCCCCTTTCCCTTTGAAATCCATCCTGCAACACCTGAAACTCATCAGCACCACCACAGCCTTGCTGGCCAGGGGAGATGCCCCTACCTGCTGCATCTCCCCTGCTGCTCCCAGGACTTGCAACACACACCCTACCTCACACCAAGAGTCATGCCAACCAAACACAGTTTAATTAGGATTTATACCAAGGCTGGAAAGTCAGAGGTTAGTGGACTGGTCTGGAGGGGCTTAAAAACCAGCAGATTTTTAATGTGCTTTGTTCATATACCCCACAACAGAAGGTAATCGCATAAGCCAGGGTGGAGGACACGGTACTTTCTATGACTGAAAACGATGATACAGCAAGAAAGGGCATATAAGGAGAAGTATTACATAAGACATAGGTTTTACAAGCTTTATAAAGACTCTCTTAGCACTTGCTAGTGGCAGGAACCTCCCAGTGCGCCAACCGGTCTGAAATGGGAAGGATAGAAAAGTGCCTTCCATTTAAAGAAATGGGCTGTGAACGTGCTGTCAATGTCTGTGATTCTTTTTATTGATTTACAGTGTGTAAGCCATAAATCATTCTACCTTTTACTGAGCCTATAACTATGCATCACTCTGTCAGGGAAACTCCTCAAATTTTAAGGGGGACGTGCAAGAAAACAGACTTCTCTTTCATAGACTCTGCTAGATGAGCTGCAACGGCCAAGGCTAGATTTAACACACACGGTGGGGTGGATACATACAGACAAAACACTTAATTTGAACAGCTGCCCATATCTGCTGCTCTTTATCTCTCCAGGATTAATCTTTGGCTACAAGGGGACAGATGCAAGCCATACTTTACTGGCAGGAACTACACAGGGGTTTGCTTCTGTTGCAAACCAGATCTCATATGCATGCAACCCCTGCACCAGGGCACCCCAGCTGCAGAAGTGCCAAATTAAGAGGTATCAGCATGGCTGGGGAGCAGTGCTGTTAGCTGGAGCAGAAGCAGCACTTGTCCTGAAGGTGGATCTGCCCATTGAAGCAACACTATCCACTCTGCCAAAGTCTTAAAATAATAAAAATCTATCAATCCTATTTTACAACTAATTTGAGGAGAAAACCTATGTTTAATGAATTTATAGACAAATTTCCAGCTGGCTTCAGTTTGAACAAGGATTCCACCTACTCTTTCCAGCTCTCAAGAAGAACCCCTACAGAATTAGATAGTTCAGGTTTGGTTCATCCACAGCATTCAGCAGTTACATTCTTGCTACAAAAATCTTACCTGAAGGCCAAGACTCAGTTAAGACCCTACCAAATCCAACTGCTTTCTGCAGAACTCCCTTAGGTTCACTCCCAGCAAAGTCACGAAGATCTCCTCTGCAATGGGAGCAGCACTAAGTGATAAAGATTTCAGGGTGCTGCATAAAACTGATCAGTGTGGACTTCACCCATAGAGGGGGCTTGCAGAGCACCATCTACTGGCACTAAGAAGTCTTCCTCCCTTGGTAGGTCCTGTCATGCTTGGGTTGTTTTATGTTTTAAATAACCTTGCTGATCTGCCTCGTAAGGCATTTCATTCTTTGTATGCTAATTTAAGCCCAAAGGCAAAAATGCATTATTCTTCAGCAAAAGATGTACACGCCTTCTTGAATCCAGTCCGGTATTGTGAGCCTTGCACAGGTGTAAAATTAAGGGTGTGATTTAGTGCTTTGCTGAGGAAGGACTGCTTGCTGCATGAGCACTGGGCTTGTGGATTGGGACCTCGCTGCTTTAAGGTTTTCTGATTAAACATCCCCACTGGATTACACTGCAGGAGGCTCCGAAGTGCAGTTCTCTGCCAGAGTGAAGCAACTGGGATAATTCAGCTCTTTTGCTTGCTCAGGGCTGATCACTGAAGGGGCAGGAATTAATTTCCTATAAACACAGGCATATTTTTTTCACTACCTTGGCAAATGCAGTTGTAAAGAAGCCATTACAGGAGCTGATCTTTATGATGCGTGACTTTGGCTTGTCCCAACGGGGGATATTTTATGAGGCATTTACATAAACATATACAAATCAAAATGGCCAGCTGTACTCCTCCTGTACCTGCAATGTACAGATACTTTCCCAGGTCTACACAGTCAGCCACCCTGAAGTGGGATCAGGTCAAGTGTCTGAGATGGACAAACTGAAGCAAGATCTGATACCCAATCCCAAAACTATGAGATGAGACTTTGTATGGCTGTCTTGGCATACAGCTAGACACACTGAGACACTCAGAATTAAATAAACTATCAGATTCCCTACGATGCCTGTATGTGGGGATGATACTGTTCATCAGGACTCCACTACAGTCCCTCTAAAAGACATTAGTTAAAATAGCTGGCCCAGGACTTACCTGAAGTGGAGGTTTTAGAGTCTTTCTTGTTATAAGCATATTTTGGGCATTGCTTGATAGAAACTCAATAGTCAGAAAGTGTTATCACCACATCAGGATAAGAAACTGTGTAGGGATGACACTGACAACATGCTTTCTCTTGGAAGACCTGGATGGTGCAGGACTTCATTTTTAGATCTCAGCACCTAGAATTCAGTGCCTAAAAATCACTCCTTTGTTCCTTAAACTCGCAAACATTTATTCAGCTTGATCACCTTGGCCAAGGGCAGGGAAGGAGCCAGAGGCAGAACCCGAGTCCCTGATATCTGCCTTGCCATTTCCTCCATTCACCTTCTCAACTTCCATCTCCCTCCGGATCCCTTCTCTTAATCTTAGTTGGCATCAGCCAGTTGGCCAACTCTTTTTCACTTACTACTGCTATTTTCTTTCAAAACATCAGTCTTGGGCAGCTGACATCAGTTCAAACACACACATGCCTTTGCCAGGATTCAGTGTTCAACTCAAACATTTGCCTCCCCATCAGGCAGTTGCAAGTACCCCGATTACTTTTACGCTGTGCTCTCAAGCCAAGGTTGCTCCAGCATGGCAGCGTGTCCACCCGTTCTATTCCTCTGTTGATGCATGTGGGAAGCCAGGCTTCTCATAGGGGGAAGGGAAAACTGCTGATTCAGCTGAACGCTGAAGGGGGAAGGTGTCTCTGAAGGCTGGCTGTCAGGCCAGGCTTAGCAGCCGATTGAGCTGAATTAAGTTCTCTGCCTCCTGTTTATTTCTTTAAATGACAGAGGGCCCCTTTGTACTTCCCGGTCAGGCTTGTTAAGCTTATGTCTGGCAATGATTCGTATTGATTTGACAGGCTTCCTCATGCTCACAGATCTACTCTGACCACTGAGAGTTGTTTAATTACAACAAAGAGATGAAGAATTTCTGGGAACCTAAAAGATCCATCTCAAAGGATCCAAATAAGAATTAATGCAGAAAACCAGAGCAGTTTTGCAAAGTTACACTACAACTTCTTAACCGAGAAAAGTGTTACTCTAAAGAGTAGTAGACCCTACAGAAAACAGCCTTCCTCTAGATGATCTTATAGAGATGCTCTTTCCCACCCCAAAGCGATGAAAAACACATTCTAGCTGGATGCCCCATACAGGGACCTTCCCAGAGAGAGGATCCTGTACAAGCAAATTAACATCCTGGCTCTGCACACTCCTGATCTCTCACCTCACTGGCAAACACACACATCCCTTACGCAGTACTCCTGGGGTATTCACCAGGCCTGGTTTGAGAAGTACATGGACTGAGTAGGACAAGGAGGCTGGTGTCCCCTCCGCAGCATGTGGCATGTTCAAGCCCCTTCTCTCTTCCCCCAGCTGTACCATAGCTACGCTCATCCTATTTGATCCCTGTTAATACATATAAAATCTCAGACCAGCTGCTCCCTGAGCACTCAGGAAATGACAGCTAAAGTCTATTCAAGAAACTACATTCAATGGATGGGGAGAGAAAAAACACATTGCTTTGAAAGCATGGCCTGATTTCCTCTCCATTTCCATCAAACAGAGTTTTCCAAACTCTCCTACTATTTCACTAGCTTTTGAAATAAGGTCACCTCCTTGAATAAGCTGTGTTTGATTTCAGTAGGCAATGCAGCCTGATCAGTAAAACTGTCCCTCCTCTCCACCTCTCCTGGTCTGTTCTCATTTGCTTGAAACTGCATCTGAACTGCACCTGTTTCTTCATCAGCTGGAAGACCTGTATATATCATGGAGGACCACTGCTTTCCTGTGTCTGCTGCTCCAGAGAAAGCTTAGGCCAGCTTAGACCGGCCTTGTCGCTTGTAGTAAGATTGTTAACTGGTTATCGGGCCTTTTGATTACTGGTTTAAAGAACGGTAATTGGCTCCCTAGAAGGTCTTAGTATCCCAAAGGTGTAGAAAAGTGGGCTGAGGATGAAAAGAGCTTGCTGCACCGTGGATTGGAGCAGCTCTCACCGTCTTCCAGAGGCCTTCAGATCCCAGACTCTTGGTGCTCAGAGTGAGGCAGGACCAGCCAGGTCTGCTTTGGGACTGGATCCGGCCAGCAAAGAACACAAGAAGGGATGGGACAACAGGTACCTGGGGGAAAACTGCTAATTTTGATATTTACAAGCCAAAAGGGAGATTCCTGATGTGTACCACAGCATATTATTCACACAGCCCTACAGCTGGATGCTTCCTCATTGCCCTCCACTTACACTGTATTTTAGGGATTGAACATGCTTTGTGCAAGTTCTGTGTGAGGTGCACAATGAATCTGGAGAAAGATTAAGGCAGCAGCTTCCCTGGATTTCCAGGACTGAAGCACTCCAGTGCTTCCCTGCTGATGAACTCTTTCCTCTTGCCCTCCAACCTGGCTCTGACTGATCTATGGAGAGAGGCTCAGATATATACAAACATCAAACCACTAAGCTTGATTACACGTTATAAGTGCCACAATGGGAGAAAGGGAAACCTCTCCCTCTTCATGAGCCTTTGTCTTTAACTGGATACAAGAGTCAGACTGGAAAGCACCACTGGTTCAAAATCAGTGAGTAACACCTAACAACTGGGTTAATTTGAAGTTGGGAATCTGAAAGCTTTTACATCAGTTTGCTGCTACAAAACAAATGCAGCCCACCCTTCCAGCAGCCGAGTGATCAAAACACAGCATCAGTTCAAAAAGCACTCAATGGTATTCTCATCCATCATTTTCTGTCCCTTTATTTATTTATTTTTCCCCAAACTGGTGGATATTGATTACCCAGTCTACAGACTTGCATAGATCAATACCTGTTTTCAGAAGAATATTGTGCAAAGCTAAAGAAATTAGTTTATTTTGTAATGGGGAAGAAACAGGGTGTCAATCAGACCTTTGGACTTTCCTGTCAAGGCAGTGCAGTGCTCCATGCTAAAGTACAAAAACATGAGAAAGCAGAAATAGGCCAGGCTGGTAGGAAAAGGGACTTGTGTTTTATAGGAAAGGAGGCAGCAAAAGAAAAGGAATGGAAGCATCACAGTGGAGATGCTGCCCATCCCGAGATCCCCTAAAGACCTGCCACTCATTTGTGCTTTTCTTGCCACATCTTTTCCTTTCCTGTAGCACTGCAAACATGGCCCTTGGCTTCGCAGTGATGAGCAATTTGTGGTTTCACCTGAAGCAGTGAAGAAAGTGATGCTTTTTTCAGTTATATGCAGTCATAATTAGACCCCACCTACGTATTGCTGCAGGGCAATCAAAACCTAGCAGAACTTGAAGCTGTAATGTTCACATCTACCTAACTGCCAATAAAAATCAACAAGAAATGGAAGTTGACATTGCGCAGATTCCTTAATTTCAACCTTAACACCCAAACCACGGTTTATCAGCATTCAATAGCATTATGAGAAGATCTAAATGTCACTGCCAAGACCTGGCCCCAGTTGCATGAGCTTGTTTACCAGCACACGTGAAGAGACAGGCCTTTCTCTGAAGAGCTTGACCATCTATGCTAACAAAGGTGTGACATCCTGATAGTCTCCATAATAACCAAGCAGAGTTCATATAGAGAAAATACTTTATAACGGACTAAGCAAGTCTCATAAGAAATCTTCCCCCAGAGTTTAATACACAAACCAGGATATTTTCCTGAAGAATTTACTTGCTCCTACCAGCCTCCTCCATAACCAAGTTGTTTGCTGAATTTCTATCTTGGTATCACATAGCCTGGAAGCTAGCCTCAGGAGACATGAGCTTTGCTTCTTTAACAAGCACTCCCCGAGGAAAGCCTTGCCAATATCAGTCTGTGCAGTTAGAGTAGCAAAAGTCACTGGACTGCCCATCTCTTTTCCTTGGAAATGGCAAAGGCACCACGGGAAAACAACTACAAAAACAGTACCTGTTATTTGACACCATAAAATGAAAACCTTCACATGGCACAGTGCTCACAGGAAATTATGCTTCAGCTGAGAAATTCTTTGGGTCCCCCTAGATACAGCTACTTTCTTCTTTAATTTGCATCTCCTGTCCAGACTTGACTTCATTTAGCATCAGTGCCATACTGGTACAGCATTTCTATTACTCTTAAACTGTATGCCCCCGTATGTGGTACAACCTGTGCAACTGCTCTGTACTGCACTCCAATTAAACTGCATACCGAGAACATGTTGACATTGTTAAGGTTAATGACCTAATGATGAGCACCAGGTAACAGGTTTGCAATAAAATGGTCTGTACTGATTGCTTCCATGATGAATGCGAACAATATGTTGGACTGGGAACAATATGTTAAACAATATGTTGCGGTTTATCAATGTCACGGCGCAGCGCTGCCGCAGTGGCTGCTGTCTGGTGATCCTCAGGAGGGTCACTTTGAAAACGAACACAAGAAATGATCAGTTCTCGCAGGGAAGGAATGGGTAGTACCAACCATAAGGAAGGAAAGAAGATGAGACTGATCCTGCCCAGCTCAGGATCGTCAGGAACTGTGGGCCAGACCTGGCATGGAAACACAGATTTGTTACACCTGCCACTAGAAATGAACCACCTTCTAAGAGGCTAAGTTAAAATAATACGAGGACTAGAGTTTAACGTAAGACAGATTTGGTGCCTCTGAGCAACAGGCACAATGAAGCAGACATTAATACAGAGGAACGGCTCAGCTGTTATGTGAACAGATATAAAAAATTTAAGAGCTGAAAAACAGACCTTCTAAAGGAGCATTTTCCTTCTTCATGGGAAAGTTTAATTTTTGGGGGGAGAAAAAACCACCCCATTTCATCCTAGAAAGTCTTGCTTGGAAAAGTAACTGCAGGGCCTTGGTGCAAGCGATGCAGAACCTCAAAGGACTGCTGCTCTGTACGTCTCCAGGGCACAGCCACAGAAGAGCCTGGGGACAAGTCAGCTGCTGCCACCCGTGTTTTGCAGTTGCCTGCCCAACACCAACAAAACCCCACAGGAGCAGCACCCACAACACAAACTCCCAAAACTCAAGTTAATTAGAGCCAGCATCAAGCAACACAGAAACCAGGGCACGCAGCTGAGCAGCGTGACTCTCCAGCAGCAAGAGCCACCTCTGCTGCTGTCTGGTTTCAGCAAAGCTAGAGATCAGAGGGAAGCACTGTGCTAACAGTAAAACGTTCATGAAAGCCATCAGCTGGGCAAATAATCAAACCTTCCACACAGCCCAGGCAGAAAGCTCAAACTTGCAACCTTAAGAAACAGAGAAACACTGAACATGAGAGAAAGCAATACTCAGCTTAGCAAAAAAATGCCACTTCACATCAATACATGTAAATTTATTTTTCAAATTAAGAGAAATAAAGATAAATACATAATTAACACCTACTAACCAAAAGTTAGCCCCCAATTTTACAACCTCAATGTGCAAAACCCCTAACTAGGAAGAACACAGCCAACTTAACATACTCACCAGACAAACCCTCTACAAACACCCACTCCCTCCCCAGCCTCATACACTGTGGCAAGACAAATCTGAAGCCTCCTTTGGGCTCCTCCCCTCCACCCCCTCCGCCCCCAGCCTCCCAGCTGGAGCATAATTACAATATGGGTGATTTCACTGTATGAAAGGAAAAGTCTAGCCTAGCTAGACTTCTGAGAGCTCCTTAAGCCCTGTGAGCTTGGTGTCAGTGTCAAAAGTCTGGCTTTTAGCAGATGTCAGTAGTGAACGAGGTTTCCTCGTTGCTAGTAGTAGGTGGCAATTTTAGCAGAAGGAAATATCTACATCTGGAAGTAATCCGTGACCCCTTTGGCAAAAGCTGTCAATGAAAGAGTTTGCCGAGGCACTGATAATCCTATCACAGAAGTGAAGCAAGACTGGTAGAGACTGTCCAGGCTGATTCATGGGCTCAGGGAAGATGGACAAGGTTTTAGACACTTCAGTCCTGCAACAGGAGAGGGAAGGGCTTCTCCACAGGGAATTCAGAGCACATTTGAGGAATGCATCCTTAAATCCCCATTGACTATAAAAAGACACTAACTCCTTAATTGAATTAAGTATGTAATATTTGGCAGTGCAAATACCTCCTCCTCCCCACATATGCTCTTTGTGTCAAGGGCTTGCGTGAATTTATTTGCAGCTCTTGTCTTCCTAACAAAGGAGAAATATTTAGAGCACTGAACTGGGAGTCAAGAGCCCGTGTTTCTGCCCCTAGGTCTGAGTTAAGAAAAATCATTTAGCTCACTGATCCAGGAAAATGAATGCCCTACATTTTGGCAGTAAAGCCGGATAACAGTTTCAAATGTTCAGCTAATAGATCTTGGGCTCCTTGGTCACTTAGGAGCTTTGACAATGTTATTCTGCATCTACCAGAGTGAGATGGATTTTATGCAATGCTGTCTTCAATGCATTTGAGGCCTTCCTATGAAAAGTTCCCCATTAAAACCTTTTATTTAGGTTCTTCTCTGGAAGTCAAGCTTTCCCTGCAACTCTGGCTTCAGTGTCAGGTATGGAGGGGCTGACTGTAGCTCTGTGCTCTTTAAGACATAGGGGCTCACGAACATCAAGCATGTAGGTTTTTTCACCTTAGTATCAGAGTGGTAAATTTTTCATATCTGACTCACAAAGTAAGGCAAAAATTGCATTCAGGGTAGAGAAAATGTACTCTTTGTCAATACCAATCAAGTTTTAGAGCAAATAATTTAATTACAAATGAAAGAAAACAGCAAAACCCAAGGAAAGCTAGTACTTCCCCAGATGCAAGAACATGTCAATTTGTTTCTAACTCAGTTTGACTGGTGATATATCCTATATGATCTCCAAAAGTCATTCAAGTATGTATAATGATGTTAGCTGAAACAAAGGCTTGGAAAGACTCTGGCTTTATGGAATGAATTTCAAAACCATATGCAGAGATTTAGCTTTGTGACTCCCATTAAAAATCAGTAGGTTCCTGGAGGCTAAAATCCTTGAAAACTGACCTCTGCCAATTTGAAGCTGGCTGTGCCGTCACATTAAAAAGTTGCAATGCTTACAGGTTAATGCTAAAACCCTCTGATGAGAACAAATAAGCTTAAAAAATACCAAGCCAGAAATCACCTTGCTTCTATTGCTCTGGAAATACAAAGCCAGCTAATCAAAGCTCCGATTCTGCATAATTCTTGAAAAAAACTGCATCTGGTTTGAACTCCTGTCTGTCCTGAAGTCCACAGGCTTTCATTCTTTGGAGGTCTTTTTATTTCCAGCAATCTTGGCAGTTCTGAGGGTTCAAACAGAGAAAATGTGGGGGACACCTTGTCTTGAAAACTTGGCAGGGGAGTGCCCAGGGGCTGCTGGTACCTCTGACCTCATGCAAACCTTTCCACCTCCCTACAGCCTCTTTTAGAAAAGGCGACGTGTTGGAAAATAACTGCCAGCCACCCCACGCCTTGCCTGTGTCTAACCTCAGAGATGAGGGTATGCAGGAAAACATGTTAACATGCTGTAGCTTACATAGTTTCAAACAGGCTGAGGCATTTTTTTTAAGTATGTGTTAGATGATCTCGGGAAAGGAAAACAAATAGTTGACCAGCTCTGGCTATCAGGAGTGCAAATACGAATTCCCTTGCCTGTGGCAGGAACAAAAGTTTCAGACAGATGCACTTTTGAAGCTGGAAAGGTTTTAGGAGTCATCACTCCTGTCTGTTAATTACTGCTCCCAGCTGCAGCCCCTGCCCCATGGGGAGGTCCATCTCCCAGCGCCGGCTGAGCCTAACTGGCTTCAGTTTGCTTTGAAGAGGGCGAAGGGCTGTTACTCCTGAGCGGGGACAGGATGGCTGCAGGTTTCCTTCCTTGACAGCAGAGACTGCCCAATGGCTCTGTCAGCTCCCGAAATACTGCAGTTTGCTGCTCCATATATCAAATTAATCTGGCACTGATTTAGGAAAGGGAACCTCAAAGGTGTCCTGCAAAAAGCCCTGCTCATTAAGGAGCAAGAACCAAAGAGCATTCACAAGGTCACCTACCATTGAAGGCATCTGAAGGACAGACATCCTGCCTGAGTTACCTGCTTAGATGCCCTCCCCAGTCAATGGGTAAGTCATTCCATCAGTCCTGCATTTTGGGAGGGGATGAGTCATGCCCTGAGCCTGCCAAGCCTTCTCAAGGGAGCCTGGATGCCTGATTTTTAGAGGAGTGGAATTATGCAGGGTAGAGCTGAACTCTGGTTACCATAGCTATTATTTCATCTACAGATCAAAAACGCAATTGTTGGGTCTGCTGTGGAGCCCTTCCCTGAGCAATACTAATACGAAGAATCCCACCAAAATCAGCAAACACCAGCAAAACTCATAATTTCCACTTGACACGTCATGTGGGATTGGGCCCTGTGCAGGAGCCTTCCAGTTCAGATTGGGATCCTTTCATAAAAATCACTAGTTACCCCTTTGATGTGTGCTTATCTACTGCTCTGCACTTTGGAAGGAATGGGAATCGCACTGGTTACTGTGTGCTGAGGTATTTGCCTTGCTAATGAACATGGTGCATATTCACTTTTGATCTGCTGAGAAATGGAAAGTGAAAAATTAAAGCTGATTTCCACCACTAATATTGTCACTGAGCATCACTGCACTGTCTCCTGGCTGTGATCTGTATGCATGCCTGCTGACTGTGGGAGCTGATGCCATTTAAAAACATGTCAGGCTGGGTTGGCCCCAATGGATGCCTCAAGTTATGAGTTCCCCAATGCAGCACTGCTCTGTCCAAGCTTTGTGCAGAGCTTGCCGAGTCCCCTTAACAGAGAAACAAAACCAGCACGTTTAAACCAACAACTTCAATGTTAGGTTTAAAACTGGATCCCAGTCAAAGGCATACATTAGGAAAAGCCTGGCATACGAAGCATCCCTTCCCTTCAGTCAGGAAATCCTTCCCTCTTGGCCGCTGTCGGTTTGGGTCTGCGAGCTGGAAGCACGGTGCACAAAGGGGGTTTTTATCACTCTGTGTTGCTTCCCCAGATCTCAGATGGCCTGTGCACAGCACGAGCTGGTGGAGGCTCCCACGGCTTAGCCTGAGAATGAGGAGTCATTCAAGGGATGAAACATCTGCTGATACAGAGCATGGACTGGATACAGGGGAGCTTCAAAACAAAACCCATCTCCCTTTAATGCAGCAATATCTCCTTTTTCTCTCCCAAATTTCAGAATAATGTCACTTAGAGCAGCAGAAATTGCTGTCATTCCCTGGAACAAAAGAGATCAAAACCTCGTCCCACTGAAGTCCCTGGCCAAAGTCACAAAAAGCAAGCTTTGACCCTAAACGCCTCGGGGTCTGATATAGAACAAGTTAGTAGAAAAGCTTCTATGGTAGCACGAACAGACCATCCATCAGGACCCTTGATCTGTACAAACAAAAGAGAAAATGTGGATAAAAGGGGCTAAAGCAGCAGAGGGACCCAGTGTTTAACAGAGCTGCCTCTTCTTCTGTGTCACTGAAATGGCACTGGAGGACAAACACAAAGTCCATTCGGTCACTGGGTGCTGAGAACAGGTCCGCTGAAGTCTGGGCTTTTTGGCATTTGTTGCCTCTCTTGCACAGACCCTCCCCTCAGCCCTGTCCCCTGGAAGTTGTCCCATGCAGCCCTGAACCTGCCCAGAGTCCCGCCGCGCACACATCATCATTTCACTCACTTCGAGCTCCTTTTTATTGACTAGATCCGTAATGTGTGAAGGTCATTGCCTCACTTCACACGTCTCAGCAGTGCTGTATTTCCACATTTAGCCACTTCAGTTTGTCAATATTAACATCTGTTACTATTTAACACCTGCCACTGCTCTAACGCACGCGGGTTTTAGCACACAGACACAGCAATCCAGCCTGGCACGCCGCTCCGCATGGCGAGAGGAGGAGGGGACGAGCTGCGTGCTCTGATTCATCTGCTCACCCGGGGTGCCCAAACGCTGGCTCTCTCACACTCCCCGAGGAGAAAGGAAACCCCGAGAAGTGGCTCACCTGCTGCAGGGACAGACAAGGATCAGTGCTGGAAGCTCTTGTTTGCTCTAATGGAGTTGTACACAGCAGCTCTAGCCGTGTTCCTGCCATTTATCCAGCAGATCAATTGTTTTCACTGCAGTGGTGGGAAAAAAAAACCAACCCACAACTCCAAGCTGTGAACCTTCTGTCAAGATTTCCCATAG
Organism: Balaeniceps rex; assembly: GCA_013401315.1. Classification (NCBI taxonomy): domain Eukaryota; kingdom Metazoa; phylum Chordata; class Aves; order Pelecaniformes; family Balaenicipitidae; genus Balaeniceps; species Balaeniceps rex. Next base: position 70,028 of record VYZW01015372.1, read on the forward strand.
TCAGAGTTTGGCCTCCCTGGGGTCCTTGTTATTATGAAAAAAATAACAGCGCGTGAAAGTTAGCAGCTCCAAATATTTGTGCGCCCCACGATTCATTTCTTATTCACCTAACTCTTTAACGAATATGTAACGTGGCCATGACAGCTGAGTCATAACTAGAGATGGGCTGATGCCATAAAATCCCTCTCCGCACAAGAACTTTCCCAGAGTACAGTACTGTTGAACTCAAAGGTTTTTACACAGAGTTTTAAAGTTGCTCCACCTGTATACCACTGTGGGACCTAATTTTGCATAAAATCCTGCTCTCTAGCATTTCCTATTGCCCAACATCAGCTTCCCAAGCTCCCTCGCCCAAGGAGCTAGATGCTACAGTGCATCATGCAACAATCAACTGTGCGATGACTTTGCTGAAGCCCCAAGTCCCACAGCATGCACCCCAAACCAGAGCTGGCTGACTCTGAGCTTAGTCAATAGAGAATATATCAGGTTTTGGGACTCAGGCTAATGCTGGCCACTGAACAGGGCTCTTGATAGTCACATAGTAACTTCAAGCAATATTTTGACATTGCTTATGTGGCATAGCAAAGCACAAGGCCTCTTGTGTTAGCACAAGACAACTGAGAATGTCAGAATGTAAGTAAGAACTGACTCCAAAGCAAAGCCAGATGTTACAATTTCACTCTAATGGGCTTTCATTTCCACATGGCTTTGCATTTCCTGGTTGTGACTGTGAGCAGAAATACCCGCAGACAAGCCCGCTCCTGGAGAAGTGCCTCGCAGTTTTGCAAGCTGAGAAGTCCAGAGAAACATCCAAATCCAAGGGAAGGCATAACTAAACTGAAATCTGTTTAAATGGCTTCTTCAAGGCTCATCTGCCATTGTACATCACTGCCTGCAGTCATGACGGTGGCATCTCCAGCAGCCAGTACAAACCACAAAAATCAGAGCAAACAACACGGAACAGATGCGGCTGTTTGCTGAATGCCTCTGTGACCATTGGGACAAATTCAGTCTTTCTGCTGCTATGTTTCTTCTGCTGAACAGGGCTCTTCATTTTTACATTGCCTTGAACTACATGGGATTTCATTTTCTCATGAGTAATGTGTCTCATGAAAGCAACGTCCAACTGGGACATCATTACAAAGCCTCAAAACATTATTTTTGGAGAAAAACCCCAGTAGAATAAAATTCGTAAACTCCTATTTAATTAATAGTGTGGACAATTGCTTGCAGATTCTCCAAGCCACGGCAATCAGCCAAGCTCAATGTCTTTAAAAGAGGTTTCAGGTATCAGAGGTTTCCACCTCCAAAACTCCCTCGCTCGTCTGACAAGACAAATATTATTACTGCTGATTTGCTTTGCCTTTTCAGGTAAAAATCCAACAGTTCCTTATAATTTCAAATAGCTATCTTGAAATTCCATTGTTTGTTTATTATCTGTTTATTTGTTTAAAACAAGTTTTATGTCTATTCAGCTGTGCTGCCTTGTGGGAATTTTACAGACTATTAATTCTATGCAGACAATATCCACTATAAATAGGAATGATTGGTCACCATATGAAGCAATTACAGTGTTTCTGGTCCTTCTCAGCTCCTAAAGAGGATGAGAAAGAGGCAGAAAAAAGAAAAAAAAGGAAAAGGAAAAGGAAAAGGAAAAGGAAAA